>PVHP010003726.1:12041-76355 GCA_004024765.1 Zapus hudsonius
CTCTCTCTCTCTCTCTCTCTCTCTCTCTCTCTCTCTCTCTCTCTCTCTGCTTGAAAATGAATAAATAAAATATTTTTTAAAAAATAAAATAAAAAGAATTACATCTGGGGGACTGGAGAGATTTCTCAGTGGTTGAGGTGCTTGCCTGCAAAGCCTGACAATGTGGGTTCGATCCCCCAGTACTCACATAAGCCAGATGCACAGTGGTACATTGCATCTGGAGTTTGCTTGCAGCAGCTGGAGACCCTATGTGCCCATTCTCCTTTTATCTCTCATTGCAAATAAATAAATAAAAATTTTAAAAAAAATAATTATTTCAAGCCAGGCGTGGTGGCGCACACCTTTAGTCCCCCAAAAAATTCTGGAGGCTGGGGAGATAACTCAGTGGCTTAAGGCGCTTGCCTGCAAAGCCTGCCAGCTTGGCCAGATGCACAAAGTGGCGCATGCATTTGGAGTTTGTTTACAATGACAAGAGGCCCTGGGGTGCCCATTCTCTCTCTTCTTGCAAATAAATAAATAATAAATACATTATGTAGAATTTTTTCTGTAAAGTTTCAAAAGAAAGCCAAAATGAAGGAATGGGAATATAGCTCCATAGTAAAGCACTTGCCTAGCACAAGTAAGGCCATAGATTAAATCCCTCCCCTCAAAAGAATTTTTTTAGCTTCTGCAGGTTATGTTATGGCTCATTTTTAGACAAGACAAATCTTCTGTTTTGTTTAGATTTTATCTTTCAGTCTTACCTTTTTAGATAAAAGGTTATGAATGCTTTTCTGCGAATCAGGCACCCTGACAAACTAGAGTCCGCTTCCAAGCTTACTTTGGAAGCAATGGGTTTATTATTATTATTATTATTATTATTATTATTATTATTATTATTATTTTTGGTTTTTCGAGGTAGGCTCTCCCTCTAGTCCAGGCTGACCTGGAATTCACTATGTAGTCTCAGGGTGGCCTCAGGTAATCCTCCTGCTTCTGCCTCCCTAGTGCTGGGATTAAAGGCCTGTGCCACCATGCCCGGCTGTTTATTAGGCTTTCTGATGGAGCATGGACAAGGGATTACTTACAGGAATATGGGGACCTCAAAGTAGCTTCATTGAAAAGTTGCATCCCATTCTAAATAACAACCTCCCTATGGATGGTGCAAATACAATTTTACCTTTTTTTTTTTTTCAGAGAGAGATAGAGAGAATGGGCATACCAGGGCCTCTAACTGCTGCAAACAAACTCCAGATGCATGTACCACTTTGTGCATCTGGCTTTATGTGGGTACTGGGGAATCGAACCAGCATTGTTAGAGTTTGCAGGCAAGTGCTTTAAATGACAAGCCTTTTCTCCAGCCTTTTTTTTTTTTAAAGGTAGGGTCTCTCTCTAGCCCAGACTGACCTGGAATTCACTATGGAGTCTTAGGTTGGCCTTGAATTTGCAGTGATCTTCCTACCTCTGCTTCCCAAGTGCTGGGATTAAAGGCATGTGCCACCACGCCTGACATTACCTTCTTTAAAAAAAAAAAAAAAAAAAAAAAATTTATTTATTTAAAAGAGAGAGAAAGAGAAAGAGGCAGATAGAAAGAATGGGCATGCCAAGGGCCTCTAACCACTGCAAATGAACTCCAGGTGAATGTGCCACATTGTACATCTGGTGTTACCTGGGTCCTTATGCTTTGTAGGCAAGTGCCTTAACCGGTGAGTCATTTCTCTAGCCCACCTTCTTTTTTTATATGATTTTTTTTTTTTTTTTGAGGTAGGGTCGCACTCTAGTCCAGGCTAGCCTTGAACTCACAGTGATCCTCCCTACCTCTCCCTCCAAAGTGTTGGGATTAAAGGCATGCACCATCACATCCAGCAATACATTTTTTATTTATTATTTATTTGCAAGGAGAGAGAAATGGACACACCTGGGTCTCCTACCACTGTAACCAAACTCCAGATACATGTACCACTGTGCATTTGACTTTACATAGGTGCTAGAGAATTGAACCGTCAGGCTTTGTAAGTAAATGCCTTTAATTGCTGGGTCATCTCTCCAGCCCTGCAATTTTATCTTCTTTTTTTTTAAAAATATTTTATTCATTTTCAAACAGAGAGAGAGAGAGAGAGAGAGAGAGAGAGAATTAGGGCCACCACCTTGTGGGTCTGAGAGAGAGAGAGAGAGAGAGAGAGAGAGAGAGAGAGAGAGAGAGAATTAGGGCCACCACCTTGTGGGTCTGGCGTATGTGGGTACTGGGGAATTGAACCCGGGGCCTTGGGCACTAGAGGCAAGTGCCTTAACCGCTGAGCCATCTCTCCAGCCCAGCAATTTTATCTTCTAATGAACATCCTATGAATTAAGCTATATAGCAGATAATTTTGCCCATTTTTCCCTTGAATCTGAATGATTTAAAATTGTCTTAATAGTAGGTAGTTTATGTATAATAAGCATATAAACATAAGTATATTGAGTTGTAAAATATGCCATAGTCCTGTTTAGTGGTTGTTTTTCTTAATATAAACTTTTATTACCTTTTATTGTAAAAAAAAAAATTTGATTTAAGAAAGAAAATCTTCTGCTTTGTTTAGATATTACCTTCCAGGCAAGGAAATTTGGACCGATCTTTTACATGTTCCACAAGAAGTGCAGCTTATAGTCCAAATTATTACTCAGGTATGATATATTACTTGTAATCAAGACACTTACACCTTTCACATTTCTTCCTAGCAAATATTTTGTGTTTACCATCTCTAAAATGTGAAAATATTGGGGCTGTGGATATAGCTCAGTGGTAGAGCACTTACCTACCATGCCCAAGGCCCTAAGTTTGATTCCCAGCACCACTAAAACAAACATAAAACATTGTCAAAAGCAAAATGTCATTTTCTCCACTAAAACATCATTTTAATAAGCATTTCATGTATGTGTACGTGGTTGCTATCATATTTTGAATATAGTCTCAACTAAATATTATATTTTAAGTAGAAAAGAGATACTAAAGATCTCAACAATAAAGCAGACTTAAAACTCACCCACCATGACTCAGGGAACTGAACGGAAGAGAGGGAGGAAAGAATGTAAGAGCCATGGTGGGGGAGAATATCCAGAGACATTGCCCCCTTCAGCAACAACACACAAAGGGGGAAGAATAAAAGAAAAACTGGCTACCTCTGGTACAGTTCATAACCCCCTAACCTATGGACAGATCCAGTATGTGCACTGAGGAAGGACCCCAGTGGGTAGGGGACAGAGAGGAGGGAAACAGGACACCTTCACAAGATTTGCTGGTATAATGTATATACTTACTCATAATAAAGATATTAATTTTCAAAAAGAGTCTTTTGGGGATCTGTTCTATTATCTATTATGTTATTATAAAAATAATATAGCTTTGATTTTTATATTTGAATATGTGTGATATAAAGGTTATTTGTTTTTAATTTTTTTTGCCATAGCACTAATTTATTTCTATTATTTTTGAAATAATAAAACCAGAAAGTTGATTTCTACCCATGCTCGCCCCTTAATCAGGGCAGGAGATGTTAATGATATGTTTCTGTCCAGCACCTGCCACAGCCATATGCTTTTGTATTCAAGGACTTTCCTGTTCACCTTATGATCCTTGACAGAAGTCAGCATTCTCTAGACTGTTCCTACCCCTGACCTGCCTCAGCCTCTGCCAGGGGAAACAAGGAATGTTGTTGGTTAGTTTTGGGCAATATGACTCACAGGAATATAGTGGTCTACCCAGGTCTTTTCACTTCTCACATTTCAATCTCTTCCTTTTACTGCAAATATGGAAATATTAGGAGTACCATTAAGCCTGCCTAAATGAGATTTTTTAAATAAGAATAAACATGATAAATATGAAATGCAAATAATAATAATTATTATTTGGCTTCCTTAGGATTCTTGGTCAGCAAGATGAGATCTCCTCCCCTAAAAAGACGTTAGTATGATGTTCTTTTAGATTTATATTTAAGTGTGACTTAGGTGGGTGGTATTTTATCTACTCTGGACACTACATTTCCCTTCTGGGTGTGGGCAGTGAACCCACTGACTCCATGTAGTATTTGTGAATAATTTCTACAGTAAAATGTTTGTTAAACTCAGAAAACTACTATCATTATTATTGGAAGAGCCTTTTTAATGACTCCTGTTTGATAGCTCAGTATTAATTCTAGAGAAAAGACAGTTGAGTGATTAATGAAATTAGAGCATTAATATTTCCATTTGTATCAGGCTGTGTTTATTTATAATTTTATAATCCAACTAACCATTGTATAGTATTTTTGGGTTTTAAATAACTGCTTAGTAATAAACAATTAGATAGAAAATTAGACTTAAAACCCCATGATTATAACTCAAATCTTATTTAACTCAACTCCCCTTAGCCTCTTTCTTGTTTTGTTTGTTTTTTTGTTTTTTGAGGTAGGGTTTTGCTCTAGTCCAGGCTGACCTGGAATTCACTATGTAGTCTCAGGGTGGCCTCGAACTCATGGTGATCCTCCTACCTCTGCCTCCTGAGTGCTGGGATTAAAGGCGTGCGCCACCACGCCCGGCTCTCCTTAGCCTCTCTCTATCTGTACAAACTCATGTTACACACATATGATTTGACACAATTTTTTTTTCCAGTTTTAAAGCATTTTTATTCATTTGTTTGCAAGTAGAGAGAGATAGAAGAGAGACAGAATTGGCATGCCAGAGCCTTCAGCTGCTGCAAATGAACTCCAGATGCTTACACCAATTTGCACATCTGGCTTTATGAGGGTACTTGGGAATCAAACCTAGGTTAATAGGTTTTGTAGGCAATCGCCTTAACTGCTGAGCCATCTCTCCAGCCCCCACATAAAATATTTTTAACCCAAATGTTGAGATAATAACCCAGTTCGTGTCATTATTTTTCTTATGGTTTAGGTCCACTTTACCCTTGCCATTTTTAGCTACTACTAGTAAATATCATGGCATTTGTATAAGTACTTTTCTTTAAATTTCAGTAGAACCTTAGGTTTGACAAAGGATATATCTAAGATCACCTCAGATCTTCGTGTTCTTGACTCTAGCAGCATTTGATCAGATTCCTGGTTTTCTACTTAGTCTCATGATTGTTAAGAGTTACAGGATTCCAGTTTATCTTCATACCACAAGTTGATCCCCGTTTAAAGAATCTTCATACTATACTTTCTCTCACTTGAATTTAGGACAGCTTTAGGAAGGTCAAGTATTTAACAATTTGATTTACATGACAATGATTAGAGAAAAAGAAAGTGAATAATAAAGTCATTTTGAAATGAGAATGCAGAGCTCTGAAGGCTCATTCTCTTACCCATCAGAGGATTCAGATTGTTCTTTTATCAAATTTTATCTCATCCCTGATTAACAAGCTCAAGGCATGTCACAGACCTCTAGGGTACTTCCTAACAATCAGAATTTTTGTTTTTTGTTTTGTTTTGTTTTTCGAGGTAGGGTCTCACTCTAGCCCAGGCTGACCTGGAATTCACTATGTAGTCTCAGGGTGGCCTTGCTGGGATTAAAGGCATGCGCTAGCATGCCTGGTTTAACAATCAGAATTTTAAATCTATAAAATCTATATGCATTTTTCTTAGAAGTTCAGGTATAAGTCAGAGGTAGAGTGCATGGCTAGCATGCACAAAGCCAGGGTTTGATCTTCTACAGAATTTGGTCTCTGCTCTCTCTTTTGGATATAGTTATTTACCTTGAGCCTAACCTGGGGCTTAGTGTGGATCTCCATTTTACCTGACTTAATCTTCTGATCCTGACACTATTGGTGTTTATGTACTGTCTCATCCTTTATAGTCTCTCTTCCACCAAGATGAAAATGAGTGGAAAAACACAAATTTTAGAATCTAGGGTCTGTAACTTTTTTGTCGTTTTATTGGATTTATCTTTCTAGATAAAGTCTTTCAACAATCTGCTTCTGAAGTCTACTCAAGATCTTAAGATCAGACTAGTAAAAGGAACTTTTTTGTGAGGCAGAGTCTCACGCTAGCCCACTCTTCAGGCTGGCTTCAAACTCAAACTAATCCTCCTACCTCAGCCTCCCCTGTGCTGGAATTAAAGACATGGGGACCAAGTCTAGCTTGATTTCCCCCACACACATCCCTGTGCTGAGGACTGAACCCAGGGCCTTGCGCTTGCTAGGCAAACGCTCATCCACTGAACTAAATCCCCAACCCCCAGCTTGATTTTTGAAACTTTTTTTTTTAGGAAAAAAAAAGGAACACTTTCATTTTAATAACTTAGTGATTACTGAGGCTTGAAGCTCCTCAGTTTTATGAAGAGCACAATGAAAAAAATGGAAAACTAGTGGGCTTAGTGGTGCAGGCCTTTAACCCCAGCACTCTGGAGGCAGAGGTAGGTGGACCAATGTGAGTTCCATGCCAGCCTGGGACTAACAGAGTAAATTCCAGGTCAGCCTGGCCTAGAGAGACCCTACCTCAAAAAACAAACAAAAAAGTGAAACTTAAAAAACTTGACAATAAAAAGATTGAGATGAGGGCTGGGGGGGGGGGCTGGGAAGCTAGTTCAGCAGTTACAGGCACTTACTTGCAAAGCATGCCAGCCCACGTTCATTCCCTAGTACTCACATAAAGATGGATTCAGGGCACATGCATCTGTGATGCCAGCATGCCTGTGACAATGGAAGGAGAGCCATGAGAATCTAAAGTTCCCTGGGCCAGCCAGTCTGATAGTTATTTGCAGTCTGGCAGTTCAAATGCAGGTACAAGAGACCCTGTCTCCAAGGTGGAACACAGACACCCGAAAGCTTTCCTCTGACTCACATCCCCACATTCTGTGGCACATATGCCCATACACACTCAATTAAATGAATGAATAAACAAATAAAACACTTCAAAAAGATTGAGATGAAAATTCTAGTGTTTATCAGTATCTTTGAAAAATATTTTAAATTATATTACCAAACTGGCAGTTAGGCTAAGTTTTATTTAGTGTCCTTTACTGATGCAGGAATATTGGGGCTCAGGGGTGTCTTCCAGATTTATAAATCCCAAGTTTTAGGTTCTTTCCTGATATTATTATTTTTTTTATTTACTCATTTTCAAGCAGAGAGAGAGAGAGAGAGAGAGAGAGAGAGAGAGAGAGAGAGAGAGAGAGAGCGCGCGAGCACACCAGGGCCACCACCTTGTGGGTCTGGCCTATATGGGACCTGGGGAATTGAACCCGGGGCCTTAGGCACTGGAGGCAATTGCCTTAACCGTTGAGCCATCTCTCCAGCCCCCTGATATTATTATTATTATTATTATTTTGGTTGTTTGTTTTTGTTTTTCGAGGTAGGGTCTCACTCTAGCCCAGGCTGACCTGGAATTCACTATGTAGTCTCAGGGTGCCCTTGAACTCATGGTGATCCTCCTACCTCTGCCTCCTGAGTGCTGGGATTAAAGGCGTGCGCCACCACACCCGGCTCTTGATCTTTATTGAAGAATAAAGATGGAGCCAGTAAAGACAAATTAGGAATTGAGTTTATTTGGGGAGAAATCACAATTTGTGGAGTTTATTTAAAGGGAATTGGGACCGGGAAAGGAAGACTGGAACGTTTTCATATGGAAAACATAGTTCAGAAAAGTAGAAGTTAATGAGAAACTGAAGCTTAGAGAGTAAAGTTAGAATGAAGCCAGGAACCTGTGAGAACTAGACAAACTGAGGCTTACAAAGTGAAGTTCAGAAGGGGTTGCAAACATGTGGGAAGCCAAAGCAACTGGGGTTTAGAAGATGAAGTTAGAATGGAGCTGGGGATTACGTGAAAAGCCAAAGGTGAATTTCAAAAGGGGCTGCAAACACAGGAGAGGGCCCATGTGGCAGTCTGCACATAGTAAATTCAGGGACCAGGAAACAGAGAGGGGAAATTGAGATTAAAGAGGAGAATACACTTGACATGCTTTCTTTTTCTTTCTCAAGGGGGTTAGTGGGGAAAAGGAGAGCCCACATGGCTAATCAACACATGGTAAATTGGAGACCATCAGACAGAGCCGAGACACCAGAATTAGAGAGACAGTAAAAGACAGGGTTAGGTCTCCCTTCCCCATCCGGCTGGCTAGCTGAGTAGGGCTGGGAACTCACATGGGGGAAGCTCAGGCCACACACAGATAAGAGGATATCAGGAACTATGGAAGGTTTCAGGAGGAAGAGCCCAAGAACCCCACCAGGCTGTCACCTTTATAGGGTTTAGTTCAGGTAGGCAGGAAGGATATGATTTGTTATTAGATCTGGAGGATGGATCATAGAGTCCACCCATATCTTGTTGGGGCTGGGATCAGCAGGGTGCATCATAGATCAATGTCAGCCATGAGTTCTAATCCAAGTTAGGAGTGTTCATTCTTGGGTCATGAGAAATCAGGTCTCTGGCATCTTCTGGTTTCCTCTGGGCCTCTATCCCTAGCTGAGACCTGCCTAGCTTTCACTATTCTGTCTCAGTACTCCAATGGCTAATAAATCCTAACATTAACAGGAGAAATTAATGGTTATTTTCATAGTAAGTGATTATTTGACAACTGTATTTTTGTGTGTGTTTGATATAAAGTTTATTTTACTATTAAAAGTATTAGCTGGGCGTGGTGGCGCATGCCTTTAATCCCAGCACTGGATAGGCAGAGCTAGGAGGATTGCCTTGAGTTTGAGGCCACCCTGAGACTACATAGTAATTCCAGGTCAGCCTGGGCTAGAGTGAGACCCTACCTTGAAAAAAAAAAAAAAAAGTATTGCCTATCCCTGTAGAAAATTTGTAGAGAAAAGTAGAAAAATACTCATTCTATCAAAAAACAATTAAAATTTCATTGTATTCTAGTTTCATGTGTACATACTAAATTACACCTTGTTTTTGTCATTTGCACCTCTAATTTTTCAGTGATGACAGAATACTAGGTAAATCAGCACTTTAAAAAAAAGTGTCTGCTAGGCATGGTGGCACATGCCTTTAATCCCAGCACTGGGAGGCCGAGATAGAATTGCTGTGAATTCAAGGTCCATCTGGGCTACTGAGTAAATTACAGGTTAGGGTGAGATCCTGCTTCTAAAAAAAGTTTTTTTAAAAAATTATACAGTTTTCTATTGGTCCATTGTTCACATCAGCAATAGAAGATATGAGTGACAGTGATAAGTGGGGATGAGACCACCAATATTGGTTAAACAGAGTCTCTGTCCAAGGCTGTTCTGGTTTATCCTTAGCCTCGCATCTGTAAAGGTGATTTGCATTTGTATAGGCTTCTTTCTCAAGAACATCCTTAGTTAGGTCATTTAGCCTAAAGGTGCGAAAGACAAAGATTTCTACTGTCATTACTTTGCATTTAACAGTAATATTTTTCTTAGGCTTTTTGTTTGTTTGGTTTTGGTTTTTCCAGGTAGGGTCTCACACTAGCCCAGGCTGACCTAGAATTCAATTCAAGGGTGATTTTAGTAATAATATATGTTAAACATAGATACTTATTTTTTAAATTATTTTTTCAAATATTTTATTTATTCATTTTTCAAGCAGAGAGAGCGCGCACCAGGACCACCACCTTGTGTGCTTAGGTGGGTCCTGGGGAATTGAACCGGGGGCCTTAGGCACTGGAGGCAAGTGCCTTAACCTCTGAGCCATCTCTCCAGCCCCATAGATACTTATTATAAAGGAAAAAAGTTATAATTCATTTTGAAAGTAAATTGATGTTACTTTGATTGTGAGGCTAAGTTCATGCATAGACTAGTGAATCAATGGGTAGTAATACTACCTGGGTGGCTTTTTTTTCGAGGTAGGGTCTCACTCTAGTCCAGACTGACCTGGAATTCACTATGTAACCTCAGGGTGGCCTTGAACTCACGGTCATCCTCCTACCTATGCCTCCCGAGTGCTGGAATTAAAGGCATGCGCCACCATGCCCGGCTTGGGTTGCTTTTTTTTTTAACCATATATTTGAGACAGGGTCTTTCATTGAACATGGAGTTCATTCCATTTTTCCATTTATAATGGCTGACCAGCAAGCCTCAATAACCCTTTTTGCTCCACTCAGCGCAAGAGTTATGTACATATGCAGCCATGCCTGGCTTTTTTTTTTTTTTTTTTTGGTTTTTGGTTTTTTGAGGTAGGGTCTCACTCTAGCCCAGGCTGACCTGGAATTCACTGTGTAGTCTCAGGGTGGTCTCAAATTCATGGTGATCCTCCTACCTCTGCCTCCCGAGTGCTGGGATTAAAGGCGTGAGCCACCACGCCCGGCTCATGCCTGGCTTTTTATGTGGGTGCCAGGAGTCAAATTCAAGTCCCTATGCTTGCTCAGCAAGTACTTGTACCTACTGAGTCATCTCCCTAGCCCCAAAATTTTATTTTTGAAGGCTGTTTTACTTTTTGGATAGAGCACCAAAAGATACACACACACACACACACACACACACACACACACACACACACATCTATATATATCTGTATCTATCTATATCCATATCTACACACTATTTGTGTATTTATTTTGATACAGTAGCCCAGATTGGCCTTGAACTCGTAATCCTCTGCCTCAGTTTCTCAAATCCTGGGATTACAGGTGTATGCCCACACATCTAGCCTAAATACTTTAAATAACAAATATAACTAACTGGTGTGCAAAGTTCTATGATAATATTCTTTGAGAGGGAATCATCAGTATATTGTCAGCATTAGGCAGAAATTTTGGAAATAGAATTATTCTTATTTTTTTCACTGAAGCCTCTCTGAATTTTATAGCCTAATGTCTGGGGTTATTTTGAGGAACTGTTTTAAGTTGATAGAGAGAGGAGGATATAGAAGTTATTCTACCACTTCTAACTGAAATATCAAGAAGTTTTTGAAACCTCCAATTTGTAATTTACAAGTCCTCAGATCCAAATAATAAATAATCCTCAGTCTGTTTGCAGTAGCAAGCATTGGAATATTGGTATATCTGATGATTATAGCTTTAAGTAGTTAACACTATTGTACCCAAACCAGTGGTATATAATGGGTCATTCCTGCCATCAGCCAGCCAGTATAAGCAGCAGTTGGGTTATTAGGGCTCTTTGAGAGAGTCTGGAACATTGGTACCTACAGAGAAGAAAGTAACACCAGCTGCTTATTAAGCAATAACTGTTGTTCATTTGAATTACAATTCTCCTTGGCCCTCCACCTGCTTTCTTACTGGTCTGGCCTACCTTCTTTCAGGCCCAGGCCTGGGAGTGCTTGCAAGATATAGTTGGGGTAAAATGTTGACTTTTGGTGGACACCACGGAGTCACATTGATGCAGATAAGGCACATGGCTGTGGCAGGATTCAGCTCCTTCATCAATGTTCAGGTTAGTATGGCTGAATCAATTATAGTTTGTAGAAGTTCCCTTACTGCAGACTATATTGGCAGTTGAGGCTGGGCTCTTTCTTCCATGAGACACATGGTGATATGCTACAGTACTTTGGAATGTAATGATGGAACATGGCTGCAATCATAAAACAAGTTTGAGTTATTTAATTTATTCACACTTTGATTATTTCTTTTTTAGACAACCCTTCCTCAGACAGTTTTCTTGGCTCAGATGACTTACGAACCTTTGGTCAAAGTGCAAATGGCCAGTGGAGAAATTCCACTCCAGCATCAATATCAGCTTTACAAAAATCAAGAAATAGCCGAAGTCTTTACCTCGAAAGCAGAAAGACCTCAAGGTTAGTATTCTGTCTTCCATCTTCAGATATAAGAGAAGGTAACTTCACAGTAGTTGTTACATTGGCATTTTAAATGAGTAGAACCATTTGGGGTTTTAAATGATAGAGATATATACAAATTCAATTTAAATTTTTAGCTTTCAGGGTCAGGCATAGTGGTGCATGCCTTTAATCCCAGCACTTGGGAGCTGTGAGGTAGGAGGAACTCACTCTGTAAGTCCCAGGCTGACCTTGAACTCACAAGGATCCTCATACCTCTGCCTCCTCAATGCTGGGATTAAAGACATGTGCCACCCGACTGGCTCTTTATTTTTATTTTTGACAATGTTGGAAAGATCCAAACCCAGGGCCTTGTACATGATAGACAAGTACTCTAATGAGCTACATTCTTACCCCCTAATAACTCCCCATACACATGCACACACATTTGTGTTTTGAGGGTTTTGTTTGTTTGGTTAGTTGGTTGGTACTCCCCCCCCCCATCTCACTTTAGCCCAGGTTGACCTGGAATTTACTTTGTAATCTCAGGGTGTCCTTGAACTCATGACAATCCTCCTACTTCTGCCTCCCTAGTGATGGGATTAAAGACGTGCACTACCACACCCGGCCTAACTCTTCAAATTTTGTTCTTCTAAATATATTCTCTGTTTTTACATACTTATTTCAGAATGTACACATTCTTCTGTTATCTGCTTTTTTAGTCAATCTTTTCTACTTCAACAAATCTTATATACTAATTAAATTATACTTAAATTTTCTCAGTTGACTCAAAGGTATCATTCATGTCTAGTTTGCCCACAGTATCCAATGTAGTATTGCGCATTTCTCTTGTTTCCCTTAGTCTAGAACAGCTGCTTTCTAAAAAAATATATATATTTTTATTTATTTGAAAAGAGAGAGAAGAAATAGACACACCAGGGCCTCTTGCCACTGCAGATGAGCTCCAGATGCATGTGCCACTTAGTGCATCTGGTTTTTTTGTTTTGTTTTTATTTTTCGAGATAGGTTCTCGCTCTAGTCCAGGCTGACCTGGAATTCACTATGTAGTCTCAGGGTGGCCTCGAATTCATGGTGATCCTCCTACCTCTGCCTCCCGAGTGTTGGGACTAAAGGCGTGCGCCACCACTCAGAAGCACCATTTTTTAAAGTATTATACTTCATAGGCTGAAACATCATTAAAAATAAGCAGCTGGAGCTGGAAAGATGACTCAGTGGTTAAAGGTTTTTGTTTGCAAAACCTGATGAATTGAATTCCCCAGTACCCACTTAAAACCAGATGCACCAGCCAGGCGTGGTGGCGCACGACTTTAATCCCAGCACTCAGGAGGCAGAGGTAGTGCCACCACGCCTAGCTGGTGCATCTGGTTTTAATGATGTGACTTTTTTGTACATAAGGTTCAAATCCACCTTTGGGATTTGACAGGTTCTTTCTTCATGGTATTATTATTTTCTAAACTATCTTTTTAACTTGAAGAAAAGATGCTTTGTTTTACCAAGCTAGAAAACAAGCTATCTGGTTCTGGTTTTTCTGTCGTTAGTGATGCTGGATGACTCTGGACTAGAGTGATATAGTCTGGTCCCTAATTATACAGTTAAGGTTTTTCCCTTTTGACTAGAATATAATCTGAATGTGGTTACTTTGAAATTATATGAATGACCAATTTCATATAAACTGTCCACCTAGTAGTTATTAATGTCAATTGGTAATCCTTACCTGATAATTTTTTTGTTTGTTTTTCGAGGTAGGGTCTCGCTCTAGTCCAGGCTGACCTAGAATTCACTATGTAGTCTTAGGGTGGCCTTGAATTCACAGCAATCCTCCTACCTCTGCCTCCCGAGTGCTGGGATTAAAGGCGTGCGCCACCAAACCCGGCAACTTTTTGCTCTTTTCCCTACTGTATTACATGTAAAATATTACTAGATTTTGAAAAGAGAATATATGTGCATCTTAATTTTCTTTAGGTTGAGTCAGTTCATTTGGATTCAGACATACTGTGAGTGCATATACTGTGATTTAGAGTTGATTTCTAATCACGTTTTGTAATTTAGAGTTGGTTTTGTAAATTTACATTTGTCTGAATGGGGGGGTGCTAAAATTATTAAGCCTTAGGTATACACTAAGTTTTTGAGCTAAAAAAATGTTTTTCTGGGACTGGAGAGATGGTTCAGTGGTTAAGGCAGTTATCTCCATAGCCTAAGGACCTGGGTTCAATTCCCTAGTATCCATGTAAAGCCAGATGCACAAACTTACGCACGCACCTGGAGTTCATTTGCTGTGTCTAGCTGCCCTGGTGCGCCCATTCTGTCTGTCTGTCTGTCTGTCTGTCTCTCCCTGTATCTCCTGCTTACAAAGAAATAAGATATTTAAAAATATTTTTCTTGCCAGTTTTTCCCACTAGTTACAACACAAATAATATAAAGATAGAAAATTCTTCCAAGAAGAATAGTGATTTCAAAAAGGGAATTCACAGAGCATATTAGAAAGGTTTGTGTTTAGTGAGTGAGGAGAGCCCTCTGTTGGTCTTTCAGGAAATTTTAAAATTCAAGTTTCAGTTTATGTGAGGCTTCCACTTTATCCATCTTTACATAAAGTAATTCTCTTTAGCAGGCTTTGGGGACAAGGCTTTGTAATAGAAACTAGTATAAAAAATAATAATAGTAATAGAAAATAGTGAATGAGTATTTTAAATATATGCCTAACATATCCAGAATCCAGATTTTCCCAAAAAATCTAGTCTGATTTGTTTTTGACCAAAGGAAATTCTAGATTGTGGATCCAAGAAATGCTACTTTAAGTGTTTGGTAATTATATGATTTGCCAATCTAAGACTTTTTAGCAGGCAGAAAACTTTGTGCTATAGCTCATGTCCTGTTTTATATATTTTACACAAATAATTCATCTGTCATTCCATCTGATAATTTTGTCATTATTTCTTGAAAGTGAAAATAAATCTAGTATCAGATTTGTCTTAATAACTTATCTTTCTTACAAACTTTTTTAGTGGATTATCAAACACCTTTATGGGAAAGTCAAACCATCACTGCCATGCGTCTGCATATGAAAAATCTTTTCCTATTAAGCCTGTTCCAAGTCCATCTTGGAGTGGTTCATGTCGTCGAAGCCTTTTAAGTCCTAAGAAAACACAGAGGCGACATGTTAGTACCGCTGAAGAGGTAAGGACAAAAGGCAAGAAAAGCTGGGATCTTCCCTGCCTGAACAGATGTTTGCAAAAAAAAGATGTTTATTTCATCCTTTCTGTGCTTTTCTTTTTCGTTGTTACTCTTCTATAATTCTGTCATCAGTTCTAAAGAACATTTTTTTCTTCTGTCTTCCTGTTAATACCTGTCTTTATTTAACCTTCAGCATCACCTGAATAGATTCTTACCCCTTTTTGTTTTGCTGTTATTTTAGACCATTCTAAACTACTGTTTCCTGTGACAAAACTATTCACTTTGCTCAGCAGTTTTTGTTTTAGTAAAATTTGATTTTCATAGAATACCTTTCCTCTCTGGAACAATATTTCCTCAATCTAAGACAAAATACAGAAGAAAAAGAAAACTTGTTTCAAAAAAGCTAGTTAAGGCCAGGTGTGGTGGTGCATGCCTTGAACCCCAGCAATTCAAGAGGCAGAGGTAGAAGGATCACAATGATTTCAAGGCCAGCCTGAGACAACATAGTGAATTCCAGGTCAGCCTGGGCTATAGTGAGACCCTACCTCAAAAAAAAAAAAAAAAAAGTTTTACATCCTTTCAGTAAGATCTTGAGGTTATAAACTTTTTCGAAAAGAAAGATGTTCTATTGGCACATCCAGTGAATTTAAAGGGAAAAAAAAACCCCACAGTATTGTGAACATAATATAATATTGTGAACATAATATTTGCATTATAAGAAGTAATGATTATGAATATTCAATTGCATATTTATTGTACTTCATGTAAACTTTAGTTAGTTGCTGTGGAGACACAAATGAATAATGATGGCTTTACATTTATGTAACATTTGTGTTTCTAGTGTGTTCTCTACATGTATTAAGTAATTGTATTGAGATTTTTATCCCAATGAAATAAAGGTGATCATATTTTATAGATTTAGCTGGTAAATCACAGGTGTAGCCCAAATCTTCTGAGGAAGTCTTTCCACCACCTCTTCTGCAGTGGACCCTGAGGCTTGGTGTACCATTTGGTTAACCCTCCTCCTACCCTTCTGTTGCAGTCAGCTTTCTAGTTGCTGCACAGAAAGAACCCAAACAAAAGCGGCTTGTGGAGGAATGGGTTTATTTGGCTTACAGACTGGAGGGGAGACTCCATCCTGGCAGGGAAAACAATGGCATGAGCAGAGGGGCAGACATCATCTCTGCCACAGCACTGAAAATAGCGGCAGGAAGGTGTGCCAAATACTGGCAAGGGGAAGCTAGCTTATAACCCCCAAAAGCCCGCCCCCAACAACACAGCTCCATCAAGGTTTTAAAATCCAGACTGTCACCAGCTGAGGATTGATTACCCAGAACACATTCATTTGTTTGTGGGGGATACCTGGATCAAACCATGACACCTTCCTTTACTCAATCCCTCTCCCCTTCTGTCCCCACATAGGCCATTGCATTCCCAGTAATTTGTTCATCTATTTACATATTTACAATACCCTCTTCTTAAGTCTTCCCCTCTCCTCCTTCGCTTATGGCTTCCTTTCTAGCTTACTGGACTTTACCACTGACTTTTTTAAAAAAAAAAAAAATTTATTGATAGCTTCCATAATCATAAATCATAAGCCATTATCAGCCCCTCCTCCCCCTCCCTTGTATCTCTTCTTCCTTAGTCTCTATTTTGTTTTGGTGTCTTTTCTTCCCACAATGTGTAGGTATTACCAGGCATTGAGAAGCCATGAATTTCAGTGCCATTTTGTGTCTGGAAGTTTGCGTTGTAAGCAGTCCTACCCCTTCCTTTGGCTGTTATAATCTTTCTGCCACCTCTTCTGCAATAGACCCTTAGCTTTCTTAAGTTGGTCCTGTGTAGTAGAATTTCTTTCTTATATTAGTATGCATTAATTAATAAGTTTCTTTGTGATTTTTTTGTTTTCTTTGTGATATTTTTTCTTTTTTTTAAAATATTTTATTTATTCATTTTCAAGGGGAGAGAGAGAGAGACAGAGAGAGAGAGAGACAGAGAGAGAGAGAGAGACAGAGAGAGAGAGCACACCAGGGCCATCACCTTGTGGGTCTGGCTTATGTGGGTCCTGGGGAATTGAACCCAGGGCCTTAGGCACTGGAGGCAAGTGCCTTAACCGCTGAGCCATCTCTCCAGCCCGTTTGTGATATTTTTTATCATGCATGTAATGTACTTTGATCATAAGACCTCAACTCAATTACTCTCTCTTGTGTGTCTCCCCCACATCCCTTTCCTCTTCCCAAATAGTCCCCCTCTCTTTGAAACAAGTTCTCACCATGTGCCTCTGGCCTGCTAGATACTCACTATGTGAGCGGTCTTGAGTTTGCATGATCCTCTCTCAGCCTCTGGCTGGTAGTATTATAGACATGTAGCTCCATTGTATCTCTCGCTTTTTTTTTCTTATCTAGAGGCCACATGAGAAAAGCATGTGATTTTGTCTGAGTCTAGCTTATTTCACTTTCATTTTCCTGAAAACGGCATGATCACATTTATTTGGTATGTATGTATATGTTGTGACTATATGTGAGTGTGGACGTGCTTGTGCCATGACATGCAAGCTCCCTGTCAAGATTTTTTGGAATCTCACTCTGGCCTCCCCTTGGCTCCCTGATCCTTGTGTTCTTTGTCAGAAGAATTCAGACACTGTAGTATAGTGTTGTGTAGAGTATAGCTTCTTAAACCGTGGGTCACAACCCCACATAGGGGTCACATTACTGAATTATGTGCTTTGAAAAAATTGGCGCAGCAAGAGAGCTCTGGCCCATATAACCCTACCAACCGACTGTAGGCTGATAGCTGAGATCCTGGCAAGAGATGAGCCACTACAGTCATATCATGGAGGATCCATATGGAACCCCACAGAGAATGACGAGATGAACAAGGGACCCACAGCCACAGCCATTCAATCAACACAGGATAAGCCAGTGAGACAGAAACCAGCGATTTTCGACACAAAGACCCCTAAGCTCACAACGTTAAAGCAGCCTTAATACTTGCCCACCATGACTCAGGGAACTGAGCGGAAGAGGGGGCGGAAAGATTGTGAGAGCCGTGGTGGGGGAGATTATCAGAGACATGGCACCCCTCAGTAACAACACATTTGGGCCAGGAGAACCGGGCTGAATACTAGGCTATCCATGGTCCCCTGCCACAAGGACTGATCCAGATGGCCCACGGAGGAGAATATCCAGCTGATTGGGGATGGAGAGGGGGGCATTGGGGAATTGGGGATAACAACTCATTGTTTGCCCACTAAATAATGTAACTCATTATGGACTATATATATATAAAAATTTGGAAATGCCGGGCGTGGTGGTGCATGTCTTTAATCCCAGCACTCGGGAGGCAGAGGTAGGAGGATCACCATGAGTTCGAGGACAGCCTGGGACTACATAGTGAATTCCAGGTCAGCCTGGACTACGGCAAGACCCTACCTCAAAAAAACAAAAAAAAAAAAAAAAAAAAAAAAAAAAAAAAAAAAAAAAAAAAAAAAAAAAAAAAAAAAAAAAAAAAAAAAGAAAAAGAAAAAGAAAAATTTAGCAATAGTAAAAGTTTTCTGAACACACAGTGACCAAAATCCCATAAATCTGAGGTGTTCCTGCTTGTGTTGCAGCATGCAACTTCACTTTAGCCTTGGCTCTGGACACAACGTGCATACTTTGTGTGCATACCATTATGCTATGCAGTGCTAGCAAATACTGCTGGAAACACCTCAGCTAAGATTCAAGATATATGTTATGAATTTCAGTGGGTTTTTTTTCTCTACATAAAAAGTTTTCTGCTCTTATGGAAAGATACCAGATTAATTACAGAAAACAAAAACTTAATGTTTTCCTCCCAGCTTTCCTTAGCATATATCAAATTAGCATATTTTTGGATTTTATATATATATATATATATATATTTTGGTTTTTTGAGGTAGGGTCTTGCTGTAGTCCAGGCTGACCTGGAATTCACTCTGTAGTCTCAGGGTGGCTTCGAAATCACAGCGATCCTCCTACCTCTGCCTCCCGAGTGCTGGGATTAAAGGCGTGTGCTACTACGCCCAGCCTGGCTATATTTTTTGATTTTAAAAATTGCTCTTTGAGTTACTGACTCTTCAGGTTTCATAACTTTGCTCTGGGATCAGGATAGAATTTCCACCAATTTCCCAATGTTCCTAACATAACATACATCACCATTTTGTTTTGTGTTTATGTGAAGCAGTGTCCTCATCATTAATGATTTTAAAATCAAAATGTTGGTTATGGTGGTACATGCCTTTAATCCCAGCACTTGAGAGACAGAAGTTGGAGGTCAGCCAGGGCTAAATCGAGACCCTACCTGGTAGGTTGGGGGCGGGATGTTGATAAACTCTGAAGAATGTTGGCAGTGATGTACATCCTTCATATTTAAGTATTTAGCCAAGGTTTAGTTCTTTATGTAAGAAAAAGAGGCATGACTTATTTATGTGCAATTTTCATTCATTTTTAATAAATGGTAAAATTATATGTATACCAAAGAATTTTTAAAAATATATTTATTTATTTATTTGCAACCAGAGAGAGAGTGAATGAGGAGAATGGTCATGACAGGGCCACTTGCCATTGCAAATGAACTCCAGATGCATGTGTCACTTGGTGCATCTGGCTTCATGTGGGCACTGGGGAATTGAACAAGGCCATCAGGCATTACAAGTAAGTGCCTTTAACTGCTGAGCCATCTCTCCAGCCTCCAAACAATTTTAAAAGAAATTTCTTTATGACATATCAATATATATTTGATCTGCATACACATTTTAAATACCTATATACCTGGGGTCATGTAAAACTTTCTCAGGGATCGCAAATGGAAAAATTTTAAGAAGCCCTGTTGTAGAGGACAGGCAGAGTTTATTAGAGTTCAGTCTTAAGGAGTGAGAGTAGACACTGGCCAGCAACCATTGTCCCAATCTAGATCTAGATAAGCTTTGTTATACTTATTCTAAAATCTCTGGAGCAAGCAACTTTTCTGAGGGACATTGCCTCATTGGATGATTGGCAGAAGCCTGTTTGGAATGACTCTCATAGGAGGAACTCAGTGATACATACCACAGAGTGTCTTTTTTTTTTTTTTTTCCATCAAAAAGCTTTCTGGGGCTGGAGAGATGGCTCAGCAGTTAAGGCACTTGCTTCCAGTGCCTAAGGCCCCAGGTTCAGTTCCCCAGGACCCACAAGGTGGTGGCCCTGGTGCATTCTCTCTCTCTCTCTCTCTCTCTCTCTCTCTCTCTCTCTCTCTGTATCTCTCTCTCTCTCTGCTTGAAAATGAGTAAATAAAATATTTTTTAAAAAAGCTTTCTGTGCACAGTAATCTTATCAGGTTTAGGACTCCTGGGGCCAGTTTTAGTTAGTAACCCAGTAGCTGTCTTTGAGGCAGTTCCGTGTGACAGACTTCTTTTAGGACCAGAGAGAAGACTCAGGTCCCATTCTTCTGACCAGTATTGTAAGCTTGCTGTTCTAGTCCTTTGTTTTAGACTGCTGACTATCCAGAGGGGTCCAGCCACAGATCCTAGTATCTAGCTAGCTATCTAACAAGATGGCACATTCTAGCATTCCACAGTACTGACTACAGGGTAATAGATTTCTTCTCTAGTAAGCTACTACTGTGCAGTAAGAGTCACTTCAGACCAAATCACACTGGACTCAAGGCTTGCAAGAACTATGGGTTTGTCTTGCATCTACATCTGTTAGTCTGGTGTCAACAGGACTGTATACACTCTCCAGACTTTTTTTTTTAACGGTTCAGAGAGACTTTATTAGATTAAGAGAAGGAAAGAGGAGAGGGTGGGGGAGGGGCTACGTACAGATGGCCGATGGCGAAAGACTATTAATATAAGAAATAATAAAAAAAACAACAAAAAAAAAAAAGAGAGAGAGAGAGAAGGAAAGAGGAAAAGTTACAGAGAGCTCCCATCATGAGGTTGGGAAAGCCCATGTGGGAGAAGAAGTCCTCAGCCTAGCGGCTGAGACAAGGGGGCTTACCTAGACCTGGAGGTTCACAAGTCCATGCTGGCCAGCCAAGAAGAGAGCAATTTGCCTTCTCCTGGTCTATAAAAACTCCTGGTGGTATTTCCTGTTTCCCGCCCCAGGTGAGCCAGAGAGACAGCTGATTGGTGTGGGCTCAGGCTGGCTCAAGAAGTTAAGTTTAACCAACCACAATGCCAGGAGACCTCTCATTCCATCCCCAGGGAGGAGCTCAAGTGGAAGAGCAGGTGAGGAGTCAGTTGTAGCAAGGTAGAGACTATAAAGATAAACCCAAGGACATTTTTGCTTTTTACTTTTGGGGGCCCAGTCACTTTAAACTGCCTCAATCCCCCCTCTGAAGAAGTAATCCTAACTACATTCCATTAGTGAATTGGGGCAGAGACTGATCTGATTTCGAGCTGAGCTGAGTGGGGGTTGTTGGGTGTGGCAGTTGGGGAAACTTCTCCCGTGGGACTACCTAACGAACCCTGAAAGCGTATTGGTGGAGTTCAGGAAAACAGTCCTGCAAATGTAAAGAATTAAGGAAAGTGGCCACACAGCAAACTGGATGTCTTTAGGGTTTCCATTCTTGTAGACTTCCAGGCCTTGGAGAGCCAAGGGAACCCAGGCAGATGGAGTTAGATTCTCTCAGGACCATCTGAGTGTGAGCTGATTGAGATCCACTCTCAAACTGTTTACCGAATGGCACCAGAACTGTGTGTGTGTGTGTGTGTGTGTTTAATTTATCTGAGAGAAACTGAGAAAGAGACAGGCAGATTATGTATGTGTGTATGGGGGAGATGGGTGTGCCAGGGTCTCCAGCCACTGCAAACTAACTCCAGACCCATGCACCTGGCTGTACATCTGGCTTTATGTGGGCACTAGGGAATTGAACCCAGGCTTTTGCAAGCAAGCAGCCCCAGACTTACTTTTGGTTGTAGTTCACCCCTGCCCCCAGGGAGTTGGAGTTGCAGACAGTTAGTTCCTACTTTCCTCTGGACTACCCTTTTGTTTTCTCTGCTTCTCACTTGTCCCTGTACCTTTCTTGTTTCCTGAGGCTCTTCTAAGAGCATAGTCTCCTGTTACTCTGACTGCTTTCAGTCACAGTTATACAGAAAAACTTCTAATCAGTCTTCTTTTTAGAAAATTTATTTATTTATTTAAGAGAAAGAGAGAGAATGAACGTTTTAGGGCCTCCTGCTGCTACAAATGAACTCCAGATGCCTGCAAAACTTTGTGCATCTGGCTTTATGTGGGTACTGGGGAATTGAATCTGGGCTGGCAGGCTTTGTAAGCTAGTGCCTTTAACCTGTGAGCATCTATCCAGCCCTTAATCAGCCATCTTAACACACAGAAGAAATCCTATGTTTTTAACTTTTGTGTTGATATCTTTAGGTTACACAAAGATTCCATGTTCCCTTGAAATTTTTATCTGATAGGAATTTTTTAAATTTATTTTTAAAAATATTTATTTATTTATTTGCAAGCACAGAGAGAGAAAGAGAGAGAGAATGGGCTTACCTTGGTTTCCAGCTGCAGCAAACGAACTCCACATACCTGTGCCACTTTGTGCATCTGGCTTTGTGCTGGTACCGGGGAATCAAACCTGGCTCCTTAGGCCTTGCAGGCAAGCACCTCAACCTCCAAGCTATCCCAGAATGTGTTTTTTGTTTTTTCTCCATTACCTTGCTACCAAGAGATAATGTGTAATCTCTCAAGTTAGGTTATATGCTTTGCTTCCCTATCTATGATGTAATAATATAGTCAAAGCTTTTTGTGGCTGGAGAAGTGGCTCGGTGGTTAAGAGCACTTCCTGTGAAAGCATGAGGACCCAAGGAGGGCTGAGAGACCACTGGAGTTCAATCCCAAAGATCTACATGTACAACTTGGTATGGCCATGCAAGTCTATAACCCCAGTCCAGTAGGGGAGCAGGCACTGGAGAATCACCCAGGCTTGCGAAAACAAAGTCGAATTCTGGGATCCCGAAGAGATTCCAGCGGTAAGAAGAGGGGGATGCTCAATGTTCCCCAGGACACATCAGGCAAGCATACCCAGCCCCAGGCAAGTACATGGGGCATGGCATGGGCACATGCATGTGTAGGTACCACACATACACACCCACATAAGTTAAAAAAAAAAAAGGCGCCTTAAAATTTTTCAGTTTGGTGGGGCTGTGGAATTAAGAGTTAATTTTTATAACTAAGGTGATCTGATTTTTCTTCCATTCTGTTATCTTTTTTTTTTGAAACCCAAATCTCTTTTATTGGGGGAATGGGCCTCAAAGTGGGCCTGGAGCCCTCGCTGCACAGCTTGTTCATTGGAGCTGCCTCCTGAGTCCTGAGGTTTCATCACATCTGGAAGCTCTGGAGGACTGGAGAAGGGCTCCATGCGCAGGGCCTCAAAGGCATCATCTGCACGGAGTGAAGCCACACTCGCCCAGCGTTTTTCCATCATCAAGGAACTGGTCATCCTTGTGTAGCCGCTGCTCGTAGGGCAGCCGCTTGAGGATGCCCTGATGATGCGCTTCAGCTCGAACACGACTCCTGGTGGTCTTGTGACGCCGGATCATCAGGAACACGTGTCAGCACCAGCCCGCAGGTGCCCCGAAAGGCCCCCCACCCCCGCAGCCCCGTCAGGCCTGCCCCGCCCCACCCGCCCGCCCCTCCCCTCCCCTCACCCCCATTGTTATTTTTTTTTTTTAGCATAGAAACTGTTAACAGAAAAGGCCCCCACACTCATTTCTTCTTGGACACACCCACGGTGCGGCCACGGAGGCCTCGGACACGAAGGCCCCAGAAGTGGCGCAGCTCCCTGTGGGCTCTGATTTTCTTCAGTCGCTCCAGATCCTCACGGAGCTTGTTGTCCAGGCCATTGGCCAGAACCTGGCTGTACTTGCCGTCCTTCACATCTTTCTGTCTATTCAAGAACCAGTCTGGGGTCTTGTACTGGCGTGGGTTCCGCATGATGGTGATGACACGTTCCACCCCATCTTCCATGAGTTCTCCGGCCCTCTTGTGAGATCAATGTCTGCTTTCCTCACCACCACATGAGCATACCTTGTCCCACACCCTTAATGGCAGTGATGGCGAAGGCTATGTTCCGCTGCCCATCGACGTTGGTGTTGAGTACTCGCAGAATGTGCTGGAACTTCTCGGGGATCACTAGAGACATGGCAGCCCATTCTGTTATCTTGATCACTTCTGGAAACAAAATGTTGTTAACCATAATATATATTGATTAGGTTTTTATTTATTTATTTTTTGATTGGGTTTTTTTGGTCAGTAAATTACCAAGAAACACAGCTTTTCTGTATGTAGAATATCACTATTTTTTTTTGTTTGTTTTTGTTTTTTCGTGGTAGGGTTTCACTCTAGCCCAGGCTGACCTAGAATTCACTATGGAGTCTCAGGGTGGCCTTGAACTCATGGCTATCCTCCTACCCCTGCCTCCCAAGTGCTGAGATTAAAGGTGTGCGCCACCCGCCTGGCTAGAATATCACTATTGAAACTATTGAATTGGTCAACAAAAATTTCTCTTTCAGTTTGTAATGATGTTTTCGTTCTCATTTTTTTCTTTAGATATTTTAATTTATTTATTTGAGGCAGAGAGAGAGAGAGAGAGAGAGAGAGAGAGAGAAGCAGACAGCACACGAGAGAATATGGATGTGCCTGGCCTCTTGCTACTGCAAACTCCATACTTATGTGCCACTTTGTGCATCTGGCTTTACTTGGGTACTGTGGAATAGAACCCATGCGTAAGGCTTTACAAACAAGCGTCCCTAACCACTTAGCCATCTCTCCAGCCCTTGTTCTGTTTTCTTAAAAGAGTCTTCAAAATGGCACTTTAGATTTTAATATAGAAACATTTAATAATTGCTTTTAAATTTATTTCTCAAATATTATGAATAGCCAAATAAATATTTGGTTATTAATAGTAATTCATCCTTGGAAATTGTCCTTTTCTAGCCATTTTTTTACTTGTTTTTTTTTCAAGGCAGGATCTCACTCTAGCCCAGGCTGACCTGGAACTCACTTTGTAGTCCAAGGTTGGCCTCAAACTCACAGCAATCCTACCTCTGCCTCCCAAGTACTGGGATTAATGGCTTCCATCATCATGCCCAGCTAATCTAACCATTAATTTTGTAGCGTCAGTGAAGTGCTTATTCAGGACCACTATCTTTCAAACACTAGATTTTCATGTCCTTGAGTACAATATTAATGTCTAAGAAAGTTTTTTTTTCTCCACATTAAACAAGTTTTTTTCTCCCCATTTGAGTTCATTATTCAACCAAATGCTCATCTAATTCTAATTCTTCCATTTATCACTCAGCTGTTCAAGTTTAAGTTCATGAGGCTAGAGATATGGCTCAGTTGATAAAGTCTTTGCCATGTACCTTTGTAAATGTGGGTGGGTGTGGAGTAGATGCTTTACAGGGGTTGCAAATCCTTATATAATCAGTTTCTCTGAGTGACCTCATTTCTTTCTACTTTTCCTTTGCACTGATCTTATTAACACATTTAACACATTCCTAGGTCTGGGCTTTGCAGTTGCTGTTCTGGAATCCTTATCTATTTCTATGACTGACTTCTTCCCTTACTTTAAGCGTCTGCTGAAATGCTACCTTTCTAGAGAAATTTTGCCTGTTCTTGCTGTTACCACACTCCATCACTTTCTGTTCCCTTACCCATTGATGTTCTTCATGCCTTTTGTTTCTCAATCCCTTTAACTGTACTATCAATTCCACAAAGGCTGAAAATTGATTTTCTTCAGTACTGCATCTCAAGTGACTGGAACACAGTTGATGATCAAATCAATGAATGAATGTTATGGAGTATGTGTTTTTGTCTAAAGTTAGTATTGAAACTTAACAGAAAAAAAATAGGTTGGAGATGAAAACCATGTCTGGCCGGGCGTGGTGGCACATGCCTTTAATCCCAGCACTCGGGAGGCAGAGGTAGGAGGATCACCATAAGTTCGAGGCCACCCTGAGACTACATAGTGAATTCCAGGTCAGCCTGGGCTAGAGTGAGACCCTACCTCGAAAAAAAAAAAAAAAGAAAAGAAAAGAAAACCATCTCTAGAAAATGCCCATACTTTGATAGAATAGGGAGCTCATGGCAAGATAACTTCCTCTAATAGAGCTTAACTATTTTGTTTACCTCTTTGATCACATAGGGGGCATCAGGACTCAAGAGATTTGTCATGATCCTCATTTAGAAGTCTTTATATTTTATTTCTGGGATTCATTATCGTTTGGGTGATTTGATATGGCCTCTGGTTGCATATCCTTTAGCGTCTCTGTACTATTAGATCATAATTTTGTAAAAGTACCATATGAGATTTAATTCTACTTTACCCCTCTTCACTAAGTGTTTCTAGAATATTGTTAATGTACCATATTTCTTCATCTCCAGGACTGACTGTACTTTGTAGAGATTCTAGGATCCCATCTAGATGATAATTTAAGAAATATTTGCCTCATTAGATCTGTTTGTTTTTTTTCTCTTTTAGACAGTTCAAGAAGAAGAAAAAGAGATCTACAGACAGCTACTACAGATGGTCACAGGGAAACAATTCTCTGTAACTAAACCCACCACACATTTCCCTTTATACCTGTGAGTCATAAAAGCATCTTTCATATGAGTTTAATTTTATAATTCATTATTTGATATTCAAATATATATATCATTCTCTTGTTAGGTCTCGATGTCTTAGTTCCAATAACAATATTTTGAAAGGCTCACTGTTCAAAAATGGAAACTCTTGTGCATCTCATGTCATTGGCTCTGATACTTCATCATCTGGATCTGCTAGCATTTTAACTACCCAGGAACAGCTGTCCCACAGTGCATATTCCCTATCACCATATACCCCAGATGTTGCATTTGGAGCCAAAGAATATGATCCTCGCCATCAACCTCACCATTACCACTCTATTCCACATCAGCCAGATAACTTACCAGCATCAAATACGTTATCTGAAGGTAAAAATTGTGTTTTTAAACCTAGTAACTAATTGGTTATTGGATCTATTATAGACAACCTTATTATATATGTGTATATATGTATAAAAATACATATGAGATTTAAAACACATATAATTCAGTTAAGTATGCCATGATGAAACTAACAAAATTTATTCCTTATTCTCCAGAACTAGAAGGAGGAACCACAGGGAGCAAACACCACATAGGAATAGATGCTGAAGGACAAATGCACTTACATTTCAGAATGCCTTCTTTATTTGTTAGGCAAAGGCTTCACTAAGACCTATTCTGGTCTTAGTGAAAATGGTCCTGCTTCTCTTTCTCCTCCATCTTACTTTGTCCTCATGTTATTTTCTATTTGTGCTGTGCTTACGTTATTTTTGAGGAAATAGCATATAACAGAGTTCAGGAATTTTAACTGGAGCATGTAGGTAATATAACTACGTGGAATTTTATTAATAATGAAATAATTTTGTGTTTCTTTGTTTAGGATCAGACTCTGTGATTTTACTCAAAGTGAAAGATGCTCAGACTCCAGCTCCCAGGTAAATTTAGAAACAGGGTCAGTCTAAGCATACTGTTTTCCCCCTTTCTTTAGTCACAGTTTCTTCATACATAATATAATATTATATCATATAAAACTGTATTCATTCATACCTCTTTCATGTATTTTTAAATTATTTCAGTGACTCCCTATTCCATCTTTTTCCCTCCAGCCTTCATTTTATTCTTTACTATGTCTTCCATTATACTGTGACCTCTAATAATCTATCTTCTATGCTAGAACCAGAGTAGTCATTCTAAAATTTATATCTGATCATTTATTCAACTCCTTCAAGGGTGAATTTTTCAGACATAGAATTAAGTCAGAATGCCCTAGAATGGTATAAAAAGGATTTCTTTCATAAGCCTACTTTCTGTTGCACATTTCTTTCTTTTAACAAGTATTTTTTGAGAGCCTACTGTGTGCCAGGTACTGGTTTGGATATTGGGATGGTAGCAGTGAACAAGATAAAGTCCCTGCTCTCAAAGAGCTGTGTTTTATTTGAGAGGAGTGGTAGAGGACAAGCTATGATCAAGGAGTGGTGGTTATATAGGGTAAGACATAGACATGGGTTGGGAGGTTGAATTTATGTAGAGTGGTTGGGGCAAGTCTGATTAAGTACCAACTGAGCAGAGATATGAAGTGACTAAAAGAAGACAGGTGACATATGCGGTGCTTTCATGTGCTTTGATATGCTAGTTTCTTTTCTGTACATAACGAGTAATAATTCCATGTTACCTGTTGTACTGTAGGATAAATAATATGGAAATTTTCATGAGGCTTACTTAATATGTAAAGCACCTAGAGCAGAGTCTTACAGAGCATTAAAAAACATATTGGAAGCCAGGCGCTGTAGCACATGTCTTTAATCCCAGCACTTGGGAGGCAGAGGTAGGAGGAGTGTCCTGAGTTCAAGGCCCTGTATTCTGAGACTGTATAGTAAATTCCAGGTCAGTCTGAGCTACAGCGAGACTCTAACTTGAAAAAACAAAGTAAGAATAAGAATAAAAACATACTGGGCTGGGAAAATGGCTCAGTGGATAAAAGTATTTGCTATGCTAGTGTGGGGACTGGAGTTGTTACCCCCAGCACACATGTAAATGACAGATGGGCTTGGCAGCCTGTTGTCATCCAGTGCTCAGGAGGTGGAGGTTGAGGGATCCTTGAAGCAAGCTGGCTCATTGGACCAGCTGAATTGGTGAGCTCTAGATTCAACAGAGATACTCTGCCTCAGTAAATGAAGTGGAGAGCAATAAAGGAAGACACTTGAAGTCAACCTCTGGCCTCCCTTTACCACATACACACACACACACACACACACACACACACACACACACACACACACCACATGCAAAAAAAAACCAACAACAACATACTGTGTTCAGAATATGCTTGTAATCGCTTCTTGGCCTTTTGGCTAAGATCAAGTGCAGAATATGCTTGTAGTTATTACTACTATGGCTCAGTTATATGAAAAACAAAGCATAATCTTGGAAAAGCCATTTTTCTACAATTGACCTATCAGAGCCAACAAATACCTCAGTACTTTGAAGAAGAGTGCTTCCCCCTACATTACTCATTTATTCAGCAAATACTATGTGCTTTGTATGCGTTGGGCACTATTCTAGTTGCAGAGGATTACGTAGTTTACAAATAGCTAAAATATTCTCATCAGATTTTAATAAGGGAGGCAGACAAATCTGATCCTGATCCATTACTGTGAAATGCTATTTCTTCTTATAGTAAATGCCTTCTCATGTTCATTTGATTTGGATATAACACACTGAATAGCCTACTAGTGCTATCCATGTTGGTTGTAACATGAGGTGTTCATTGTACCAAGAATGACAGGCCCCCATTAACCTTAATGACAGAGAAGGCAGTATAATAGCATTTTCATTGTCAGCAGCTTAAGGATGATTGAGAAATCTAATCCTCAGAAATTAGGCTAAGGACCTCATATTCTTGCCTTACTAAGAGAGATTGTAGAGACTTAAGAACTGAAAGGAATTCTAATCACATCATATTTTCCACATCTTGAAACCAGGGCTCCTAGAGGTGAAGTGACTTGCTCAAAATCATAATACTAACTGGAGACAGTTCCCATAGATCTAGGTCTCTTCCAGTTTGATGCTTTATATATTGCTATATGTATATAACTTTTTTTGTTTGGGGAGATCATTAAGTTGAGAAAAGCAAGAAGCTGTTGGGACAATGAACATGCCTCAGACTCTGTTCACCATTGTTCTCCTGGGCCCTTGTCCACAAGAGCTCTTTGGAATGGAATTAGCCTCATCTCTAATGGAGCTATGTTGCTTGTTTCTCTGCTTTTGCTCATTAGTCAGTTTGATAGGTCATTTAAAAAAATTTTTTTACTGGGCGTGGTGGCGCACGCCTTTAATCCCAGTACTCGGGAGGCAGAGGTAGGAGGATCGCCGGGAGTTCAAGGCCACCCTGAGACTACATAGTGAATTCCAGGTCAGCCTGGGCTAGAGTGAGACCCTACCTCGAAAAAACAAAACAAAACAAAACAAAATTTTTATTGATAGCTTCCATAATTATTGACCATAAACCATTATGATTCCCTTCCCACCCTCCCTCATATATCTTCTCCTCATTTAGTCTCTGTTTTGTTTTAGTGTCATCATCTCCCCCCCCACTATGTGTAGGTATTATAAGTCACTGCAAAGTCATGAATATCAAGGTCATTTTGTGTCTGAAAGTTTGCATTGTAAGCAGTCATATTTTGTGGGCAGGGATTTTCAGTATTTACTATCATTTGGTTAGATACACTTTGACTTAGACCGAGAAGTCCCAGAATCCAAAAATTTGATGAAGTTATTAATAAATCAGCCTGAACAATTTAGAATAGTAATATTCTAGCTTATTTTGAGAAGAAATGTACTCTTTTTACATAATGTTCTTTTATGCATGAAGAAAGCTATGCCAGACTTCATTTCCCTGTGGAGTTTTAGGATGTCTTTTTAATAATACATATATAAATGATTCATACTTGTTTTCTTTTGTTCTATTACAATTATTTCATCCAATTTTAGTATATGTGCCAAAGGAAGCACTATTACAGTTATTTCTTGTCATATGCCTTTTATTCCTTAATTGCAAAGTAATCTGATAAATCATTTAAGTGATTGCTTTCGTTGGTGAAAATATTTGAATTTTCTTATAAGCCTTTTGCTCATTTTTCTTTTTCCATCTATAGTCCTACTTTTTTCCAGGCAGAGCTATGGATCAAAGAACTGTAAGTTACTTGTATTTTTATTTTAAATATTTTTATATGTAAGCAGAGAGATAGGAGACAGAGAAAATGGGCTCACCAGGGCCTCTAGCTGCTGCATACAACCTCCAGATACATGCACTGCTGTGTATATGTCTTTATGTGGGTAGTGGGGATTCAAACCCATGTCATTGGGTTTTTTTTGTTGTTGTTTTTTTTTTGTCATTGGGTTTTTCAGGCAAGTGCCTTAACCTCTGAAGCATTTCTTCCATCTCCAGCCCACTTGTTTTGGTATTAGTTTTCTGTCTCAGTTATTTCATTTTCAGTTAGGAAAAACAATTAAGCAACTGGATTATCTTTTTTTAATTCAATAAAAAGTACCCATTTATAGCCAGTGTAGTGGCACACGCCTTTAATCCCAGCACTTGGGAGGCAGAAGTAGGAGGATCACTGTGAGTTCCAGGATAGCCTGGGCTAGAGTGAGACTATCTCAAAAACAAACAAATAAAAATTACCCATTTATATTTTTAAGGTATTGGGTTTTTTAATTCTCATAGAGTTAAGATGTACCTATATTCATGTTTATTAAATATATCACAACTGTTGAATCTAAATTGAATTGGAAAAATATTTCAAAGGTAGTTATATATAGAAAGGAAAACAAATGTCCTTGCTTTTCATTGGGCAAGCTATTGAATAATTTTGGAGTTTGAAAAACTGTTGAAAATATTTAGTCTCTAGCTTCATGAATTTTTGAGTTTTCCGTTGGTCTTCTTGACTTGAAAAAAAATTCAGAGAGCTGGGGAGATGGCTCAGCAGTTAAAGGCATTGGTTAAGCTTGCTGCCCTAGGTTCAGTTCCATAGCTACCCATGTAAAGCCAGATGGGCATTCATTTGCAGCAAGAGACTCAGTAAAATATAACAGGATTTTAATTAAAATTTTGATGATAAAGCCAGGCATGGTAGCACATGCCTTTATTCCCAGCACTGGGAAAGCAGAGGGTAGGGGATTACTGTAAGTTCTAGGCCAGCCTGGGACTGCAGAGTAAGTTCTAAGTCAACCTGGGCTAGAGTGAGACCCTACCATAAAAAAACACAAAACCAAAAAATCTTGATGTTTTTTTCTCCTCTGGGATTCAGCTCCATTTTTGGATTTCTAGAGTGAAATCTCATTTCACCACAGCCTAAAAAGCATGTTTTAAAAATGGACCCTTTGTTTACAAATACCCACAAAAGTCAACAGTCATATAATCATTTCAGTAAGCATGACGAATAATTTATATGCATCCTATGCTCCTATGCTGTTTCACCGTGTGTCTTAAAATGTCAATGTAGTGCGGCACAAGTTAGTGTAAGGATTTTGGAGTTTGTGTGCCCACTGGATGTTGCAGGGTGTGTTTGATGCTAGGATGATGATCTGTGTTTGTGTCACTTCATTTTTTTAGAACTAGTGTTTATGATTCTCGAGCACGAGAAAGATTGCGCCAGATTGAAGAACAGAAAGCCCTGGCATTACAGCTTCAAAACCAGGTAAAACCAAACTTGCATAAATAGTACATCCACATTGAAACTGTTTTAGAAAAATACCTGGATTTGGGTAATTGGTATTACAATGGTAAGATTGTACAGTAGCATAGCATGATCCCTTTAGTCAGAACTCCTCAGTTTACAGAAGTCAGACAGTAGATTTCTGTCTCTCACTCTGAAGTTGTGTTTCCAGAGATTACAGGAACACTCAGTGCCCGAGTCGGTAGAACTGCATCTTCGTGTGCCTCTAGAAAAGGAGATTCCTGTCACAGTTGTCCAAGAAACAGAAAAAAAAAGCCGCAGGTTAACTGATAGTGAAGATGAATTTCCTGAAATCACAGAGGTAAAGTACATGCTAAAAATTTTCTATGTTAGCAGTATGTTTAGAAAGAATGCTTTGGGCAGCTTCAAACTTCAGGCAGAACACCTGGCATTTAAATGGCACTGCATGGCTATGCTTTTCCATTGTTTTCTTCAAGGTAGGGTCTCACTCTAGCTCAGGCTGGCCTCTCAGGGCAATTCTCTACCTCTGCCTCCTGAATGCTGGGATTAGCTGGGTGTAGTGGGATACACGTTTAATTCCAGCATTCAGTAGGCAGAGACTAGGAGGATCTCCTTGAGTTTGAGGCCAGCCTGGAACTACATTGTGAATTCTAGATCAGCCTGGGGCAGGAAACTCTACCTGGAAATAAAACAAAAATCAAAACAAAACAAATCCTCAAGTCCTGGGATTAAAGGTGAGCACCACAACACCAGCTACTTTAATTTTTAAATATTTTTTTATTTGTGGCATGCACATGCTTGCCAAGGTCTCTTGCTATTATAAATGAATGCCAGTCCAGCTTTACATGGGTGCCTAGGGAGTTGAATCCCATCTAGCAACAGGCTTTGTAAGCAAGTGCCTTTAACTGCTGGGCCATCTTTTCAGCCCCCTTTTTTTTTTTAATTTTTTAAAAATCAATTATTTATTCATTTTCAAGCAGAGAGAGAGAGAAAGAGAGAGAGAGAGAGCGCACACTAGGGCCACCACCTTGTGGGTCTGGCTTATGTAGGACCTGGGGAATTGAACCCGGGGCCTTAGGCACTGGAGGCAAGTGCCTTAACCGCTGAGCCATCTCTACAGCCCCATTTTTTATTTTGTTTTTAAAGGACTATTGAAAAATACTGATGAAATTATGAGTAGATTTTAGCAACTTCATTGAAAAAGCATTTAATTTATTTATATATATATATATTTAAACATTTTTATTCATTTTCAAACAGAGAGAGAGAGAACACATGCCAGGGATGCCACCTTGTACATCTGGCTTATGTGGGTACTGGGGAATTGAACCCAGGGCCTTAGGCACTGGAGGCAAGTGCCTTAACTGCTGAGCCATCTCTCCAGCCCATTTAATTTATATTTCATGAGTATTTTTATTTAATATACATAAGCAATTATTTTTATTGTTGAGAGTTTGGTTTTTTTTTTCCAAATATTTTTATTTATTTATTTATTTGCAAGCAGAGAGAGATTGAGAGAGGGAGAGAGAGAGAGGAAATCCAGACACAGACGCCACCTTGTGCATCTGGCCTATGTGGGTACTGGGGAATTGAACCCGGGTCCTTAGGCACTGGAGATAAGTGCCTTAGAGTTTGGGTTTTTTTTTTGTTTGTTTGTTTGTTTTTGTTTTTGTTTTTATTTTGCTTTCCTTTCAGTTCTAAGGATTGAACCCAAGGCCTTGTGTATGCTAGGGGATTGCTATACCACAGAGCTAAACCCCTGGATTCTTATGAGCATTACGTTGACATCCAGTTGTAAGCTGGGAAATACTACTTCTTGTTTTGTTTTGTCATCTTGTTTGCTTAATTAGTACTGTGTTATTTTTATACATACTTCGCTGCTATATTTTTACTTTTTAAGCAATAAAGACCCATCGTGGAAATTCAGAAAATACATAGAATTTGTATGTGTAATTCATACATCTTTTCAAAAACTATTGGATCTGGGGCTATAGGCTCACTGGTAGAGTATTTAGTATGTGTAATGTCTTAGGTTCTGTATTTGACCCTCAATACCATTAAAAAGGAAGAGAAAAAATAAACTATATGCATCTGGAGAGCACCACATACCTTTATTTGTTCTTGATTCCAAATGTTTTCTATGAAAAGATACTACCTTTACTCTATTAGTTTTTTGTGCAAGTTTCTATTTTTCAGAAAATCATTGGAACCAAAAATACGAAACATAAGGAGGCCTTTTTATAGGCTTGGGAACTTTGATAGCCAAAGGTTAGTTTAGACTTGAGGGATTAATAGAAATTGCACCTGGATGTTTTGCTGATGAGGTTGTGAGGAATAGATGGGACAGAAGGAAGTGATCGCGAAGATTACTGGCAAGGAATAGAAACCAAAATGTTAGGTAGAAAAAGTAAACCGATAACACAAATTGATAGGCTGATTAATGATAATAGTCCAGGGATTGATTAGAATCTGATTTGTTGAAGCCATGTGTGTATGATATCTGACCCTTTTCCTAGGAAATGGAGAAAGAAATAAAGAATGTGTTTCGTAATGGGAACCAAGATGAAGTTCTCAGTGAAGCATTCCGCTTGACCATTACACGCAAAGATATGCAAACTCTAAACCATCTCAATTGGCTCAATGATGAGGTAATCTTGCACTTATTTTATATGCAAATTGTAGGTAAATCTAGAGTGGAAGCTAACTGAAGGCATTATTGTTTCTCAAAATGTAGTTCTCAGGTAACCCACATCTAAATCACTTCCACAGGCTTCTTTATTCTCTTAGGTATGAGTGAATGTGGTGTAGAGGCACATTTTTAACCAATGTCTCAGATGTTTTAATGTACTTCAAAGACTAAGCATTCCTGAATTTATCTTTTTATTTATTTATAATTTAGTGATTTTTGTTTTTTAAGATAGTCTCGATCTAGCCCAGGCTGACCTGGAATTTACTATATAGTCTCAGAGTGGCCTTGAACTCAGAGCAATCCTCCTACTTCTGCCTCCGGAGTGCTGGGATTAAAGCTGTGCATTTTTCAACACTTTAAAATTTTTTATTTATCTGCATGCATATGTGTGTATACAATTTTTTTATTCCTAAAGATTTTGATGCTAGAGGACAGGACATTCACTCATTGGTATTCTCTCTCACTTGAAGGCACCCACCCTGCATTTCATAGCTTCTGAGCAAGTATTTAATAACTGACTGTTGCAACATGAAAGCATACGTTGGGATTTCCAGAGAGGAATCAATTCTACTTCCCTTTCTATATTTGTTTTAGTTTACTTAAATTCTAAGTGTCAAGCTTTATAAGGTAACCTTTATTTATACATGATATTTTTTTAAATTGTCATTGAAAAAATTACATATTTGATATGTTGGGGAAAGATGGCCTTACCTCCCAGTTCCAATTATAAGTATATTAGTTATGCTGTGATCATTAAATTGATCTATCCCTAAACCTGTAGAAGCCTGTTTTATTTCAGAAAAAGAAGACAATTGGTGTTGGATGTCTACCTAGATACATTTTTTTCTTAGGCCCATAAGGGCTAAATCTTCTGGGTATAGCTCTAGAAGATTTTTAGATACCCAGTATAGTAAGCAGTAGATATCCATATCCTGTTCTTACATGCTGAAGACCATCTAAACAGTAACATTGGAACATCTCATGTTAGGCACTATTCTACCTGATTATGTATTGTAATCATATGAGTTGTAATACCCTTAGAAGTAGATATGGTACTTTTATCATCTCCATTCTAAAACAGAGTGTAGAAAGATTAACAAACTTATAAGAGGGCTGGAGAGATGACTCAACAGTTGAGGTACTTGCCTGCAATGCCTAACAGCCTGGGTTTGATTCCCCAGTACCCACATAAAACCAGATTCACAGAGGGGTACATGCATCTGGAATTTATTTGCAGCTGCTGGAGTCTCTGGTGTACCCATTCTCTCTGTCTGTCTTCTGTTTCTCTCTGCTTGCAAATAAATAAAAATATTAAAAAAGAAACTTGTAAGATAGCATAGCTAGTAAATAGCCAAGATTCAACCCAAGAATTGTGTCTTATTCACAGTATTAGACTGCTTCAGTGTCTTAAATTGGGTCTGTCAGTAAGATCATGTGTGCAGAACTTAGTAACCATACATCATGCCCAAGAGGTTGGTTTCTTTTGGGACCAGCTGAATTAGCCCCTTGTCTCAGCCATTGATCATCTACAAAGATAACAATTTCAGAAGTTCATTCCTCCCTGAGTAGCATGCTTTGACTAAATGGTAAAGAATCCATGGTTTGAAAGTGTATTTGAAGGAAAGCGCCACTGCTGCTTTTGGCTTGTCAGATATTGGAACAATGGAATAAATAATTGGGAGGGAGGGAGCTCATCACATCAAAGAGGAAATAATCAGGAGCAAGCAGATATAGCCTCTGCAAAGATGCTTTTGATCTGTGGTCATTAGCTATTCTTTGCCTGCCACTGCTAGAGAAGAAAGTCACCTATTCCAAAGGGATTCCATGTAGCCTGTTTGTTATAAATTGTGTAAAGACTTCTAGGGGGCAGCAATGAGTAGGACTAGAGCTGAGTGAGTTCTTACTCTTCTGTGACTCTTAACCTCAGTGAGATCCCTTACAGAGGCAGCATTCATCAGGACCGTTTCCATTCCCTGGGCCCATGAGAAAATGGACTTTAAGTAAGTGAAGTGAATGGAAATTATGTAATTTAGAGTAGATGAGGGGAAGGAAAGCATCCTTGTCCACTTTATCCCTACCACTTCTACCTGGGACTTTGTAGAGAGTGCTTTCCTTCCGAGGAAACATTGTTGTTAACACTGAAAGCAAATGTCAGTTCCTATGTCCTTGATGAGAAGTATCATTTAAAAAAAAATTTGAGGGGGCTGAAGAGATAGCTTAGTGGTTAAGGCGTTTGTCTGAAATGCAGAAGGACCCGAGTTCAATTCCCCAGTGCCCATAAAGAGCACAGAGGGCACATGCATCTGGAGTTCATTTGCGGGCCCTGGTATGCCCATTCTCTCTCTCTCTCTCTGCCTCTTTCTTTCTCTCTCTCTCTCTCAAATAAATAAGTAAAATATTTTTAAAAATTGAGACAAGATCTCACTTTAGCCCAGGCTGACATAGAACTATGTCGGCCAGGCTGGCCCTGAACTTCCAGTAATCCTACCTTAGTCCCATGTGCAGGAACTATATGTGTGAGCCATCATGCTTGACTTTCACTATTTTTTTTAATTTATTTATTTTGTTTTTTCAAGGTAGGGTTTTACTCTAGTCCAGGCTGACCTGAAACTCACTCTATCTGGGGCTGGCCTCAAACTCATGGCAGTTCTCCTACCTCAGCCTCCTGAGCACTGATATTAAAGGTGTGCACTACCATACCAGGCCAAAAACACCTTTTTTTTTTTTTTGGTTTTTCGAGGTAGGGTCTCGCTCTAGCCCAGGCTGACCTGGAATTCACTATGTAGTCTCAGGGTGGCTTCGAACTCATGGTGATCCTCCTACCTCTGCCTCCCGAGTGCTGGGACTAAAGGCGTGCGCCACCACTCAGAAGCAACATTTTTTAAAGTATTATACTTCATAGGCTGAGAAGCCAAAATTCTGATGAAGTATTAGATATACTTTAATTTATTTTTTCAAGGTAGGGTCTCACTCTAGTCCAGGCTGACCTGGAATTCACTGGGGTCTCAGGTTAGGGTTAAAGGTGCAAGCCACCATTCCTGGTTTAGAGATACTTTAATTTTGATGCTTATTTTAAAAGTACTTTTTTCTCAATTGAGAATACTTAGCCTTTGGCAAGTAGTCATCCTCTTTTTAATTCTGTTCTTCCCTCTTGTAAATACTTAATCATTTCTCTTCTTTTTTGTATCTCCTACCCATTTCATAGTCTATATTCTCTACAAAATCAGGTGACTTAGGAATTAGTCTTATCATTGACAAAGAATGTAAGAGCCAGGAAATGGAAGAAATCAGATTTAGCTTGTAAAGAAAATAAAATATAGAATTCCTATATTTGGGGTGTATACAAAGCCATTAGACTATACTTTCCCTGGTCTCTTTTTTAAAAGAAAAGTAAACCTTGGTACCTCTCATAAAATAGACTTCCAATTTTTTTTTCAATGAATCGATTTATATGCCAGTGAGTTTGGTTAAAAGTCTGTATGGCCTCAGAGGATTAATAATTGATGAGATTGACATTTTACCACCACATAAGAAAAGTAAACTTCTTGATGGGTCTGGTGGCAAATATCTTTAATCCAGCATTGGGGTTTGAGGGGCAGAAGTTAGGAGGATCACTGTGAGTTTGAGGCTAACCTTAAACTACAGAGTGAGTTCCAGGTCAGCCTGGGCTAGCATGAGATCCTACCTCACACACACACGCACACACACACACAAAATATACATGAAATAGAACTGATTTTGCTTTTGGTCATGATAGCATAAAGGAGAAAGATTTACCCTTTCAACTTAACTAGTATACTAAACAATAGGTATGAAAGAGTTTCCTAAAGACAGCACATGACAGTGATCCCTGAGGAAGGAGGGAAGGGGTGTGCTCCGGAGTTCCCTGCTTGCTGAGATTAGGAGTGCATCGCCAGAAAAGGGCTTTCAGGGCCTCTGCTGAGGGGCTGTCCTCCTCAAGTCATTGCTGGACACTGATGCGCACATTTGTGAAAAGAAGCTAGCAGAAACTGCTGGGGAAAGGGAAAGACTTGCCAGGAGGAAGGAATCAGAATAATCTCAGGGCCTACACAGGTGCCAAGAGTTGTTCACACTCCAATCTGTTAGAGTAGAAAAACGACCTAAATCAGAGACTATCTGAATAGAATCTTTTGAAGAAAATTGCCTTAGGAATAGGGTCAAAGCTACTCTGGACTCAGTTAACAAAACTTAAAAGCAATATTGAAAAGCTTAAGCCGGGTGTGGTGGCGCATGCCTTTAATCCCAGCACTCGGGAGGCAGAGGTAGGAGGATTGCCATGAGTTCAAGGCCACCCTGAAACTACATAGTGAATTCCAGGTCAGCCTGGACTAGAGAGAGACCCTACTTCGAAAAACCAAAAAAAAAAGCTTAAAAACTAATCCAAGTTACTTAACTACATCCCTTTTTAAAACTCAAGTTTTAAAGGTACACAACAAATATCAGAAACAGCAGAACCCAACATAAAATTTACAGTGTCCAGTATTCAATCAAAAATTACGGCAGGGCTGGAGAATCACTCAGTGGTTAAAGGCACTTGGTTGCAAAGCCTGACAGCCTGGGCTTGAGTCCCCAGTATCCATGTAAAGCCAAGATGCACAAAGTGGTCCATGCATTTATAGTTTGCAGTGAAGTGGCAGGAGCCCTGGCTTGCTTATTCTCTTCTTTCCTCTCTCTGTCTTTCTCTCCTCTCTCCCTCTCAAAAATAGACTTCCTTCTCTTCTCTCACTGTCTTCTCCTCTCTCCCTCTCAAAAAATGAGCTAGGTAGAGGGTTGGAGAGATGGCTCAGAGGTTAAAGGTACTTGCTTCCAAATATTTTTAGGCAGTGTATAATTATTACATATTAATTTTAAAAGTTAAATATAAGTATGTAAAGAGGACACAAAAAGGCTTATAAGGAAGCCAGGCATGGTGGCGCACGCCTTTAGTCCCAGCACTTGAGAGGCAGAGGTAGGAGGATTGCCGTGAGTTCAGGGCCACCCTGAGACTACATAGTGAATTCCAGGTCAGCCTGGACTAGAGCGAGACCCAACCTCGAAAAACCAAAAAAAAAAAGAAAAAGAAAACCAACCACTAGAGGCACATGAGGCTGGGGAGATGGCTCGGTGGATAAAGTGCTTGCCTAGTTCTATCACCAGAACCCATGCTTATAATCTCTAGCACTGAGTAAGTGGAGACAGGCGGATCCTTGCTACTTGCTGGCCAGCCATTGTAGCCTAATTGATGAGCTCTAGGACACCGTGAGATCTAGGATGCCAAAGAAAGGAAGGGAGGGACGGGGAGGAAGGAAAGGGAGGAAAAAGAAAAGAGAAAGAAAGGAAGGAAGAAAGAGATGGGGAGGGAAGGAGGCAGGGAGGGAGAGAAAGAAAACAGAATGGGAAATTAGTTGTGTTTGTATCTTGGTAATTATTTCCAGGAAATAGTTAAATCTGAGTGATGCTCACTAAGAGAAAGCAGCAGCAGCACAAAATATTAGAATTAGCACTGGGTATAAAAAACATCTTGCGTAAGAAGAAAGAAAGTAGGCAAAATGAGTGAGATAAACTAGTTAAGTGAACATGATGAATATGTCTTACGCTATTATGTATTCTTATGACTGAAATAAATGATGAGAATGAAATCTAGTGTCTCTAGCATGACTCAGTGTGAAGCATGGCTACACCTTAGTATAGCTTGCCTCATAGAAATACTCCTGATAAACCAGAGACTTATGGAAGATCATGTGGAAAACAAAAGTTTTTCTATATAAATGCTTTCATAAATATGGGTGCTGACTGCCTGTTTTCTTTTCTTTTCTTTTTTTTTTTTTTTAAGGTTTAAGAGAGACTTTATTAGGTTAAGAGGAAAAAGTACAAAGCTCTAGCCATGAGGGAGGCAGGGGGTAAAGCCCCCCCCTTAAAAAAAAGTGTGTTGACTCATGCCTGTAATCCCAGGACATGGAAGGCTGAAAAGGAAGATCACAGTGAGTTCTAGGCTACAGAGTGAACTCCAGGTCAGCCTAGGCTAGAGTGAAACCCTGCTATAGAGCAAAACAACTTTAGCAGTAGTACTAAAAATTTATTCTTGACTTTGAATGTGATAGAAAAAACTCCTGTGCACAATGAGAGAAGCTGTCTTTTTTTGTTTCTAATCTTAGACCAGAGCTTATGAATGACTGACCTTCTGAACTGTAAGAGTGAAATTCTGCCATTTGGGTTTGGTGTCTGCTTGGGAGTACTGTGATGCCCAGGACTTTTAAAAAATATTTTATTCATTCATTTTTCAAGCAGAGATACAGAGATTGAGAGAGAGAGAGAGAGAGAAAGAGAGAGAGAGTGCACCAGAGCCACCACCCTGTGGGTCTGGCACATGTGGGTCCTGGGGAACTGAACCCGGGGCCCTAGGCACTGGAGGCAAGTGCCTTAACCGCTGAGCCATCTCTCCAGCCCTGCCCAGGACTTTTGAACATTGTTTTCCTAGGCTAAATTGTAGGGAGCTAAGTAAGCATGAAAAGGTTAAACACTAAGACTTTACTACTAGACACTATTTCACTTCTATATGGGCAAGAAAAAAAAATGAGTTCTAAGTTTGAAAACATTGTAGGCTTTTCCTTTAAAGAGAAACTTTTTTTTTTCAACTTTAGCCTGGCAGCTCTTCACATAAAATCAAAAAAGAACAAAGACACTGTAAACACCACCCATACCCAAACAGGACTGCATAGACAAGCAGACGCTCATGGCCATGTGAAGACAGCAGCAAAGGCAGCTCCTTAGCACCAGCAGCCACAGAGGCAATAGGCATGTGTGTACTCCAGAAAGGGTGACAAAGTGGACTAACAAACATTGGCAGTAGTTTTCAGGTGTTAGTATAGTGACAAGACAGACAGCAAGACACCAGACTGAACTACTTTTAGACCCTGCTGCTCAAAGGGGATCTAAGATCCACGGGAGCTAAGAGTGTTGGGTACAGAAAAGGAGTTCTTGTCAGTGAGGTGGGGGAGTGGAGGGACCGTCACTGCTGCTCTCATCTTGAACATTTCGCTCTCTTCTCATCTGTCTCCTTGTCCTCAGCCTTCCTCTGTGGGATGACATGTAGTATTCTTTTTGTAGCTTATTTTGACTATGATTGTGTCTTGATTGAACTCTGACAATTTTCCTTGTTTGGACAAAGTAATAGCTAAAAACTCAAAGAAAGAAGACGTGGATCTAAACTTTGCCACTATTTTCAGATTACACATCCTCAGCCAATGAGGGAGCATGATGACCTCCAAACTCCCTCCTATTGGGATATAGGAAAAGTGAACTGGAGCCCAGACCATGCCATAGGACCAATTAACCCATTAACTTTGGAGGGAAACCATTTTTCTCCCGTTAGAGAAAGGTTGTTTAGAAGCAGGACAAAAGCAATGGGAAAAGGGTTCTTAGAGGAAACAGATAATTTTATATCCAGTTCCTAGTTTTCTGTTCTTGTTCAGTTGTGTTGATCTTTAACTTAACAGTTCATCCTTTCAAGATGGGGGAAAAACTTGGACTCTGTCAGTCCAGCTAAGTAGTTGTAGAACTCTTCTCTTCTGAAAAACAAGATAGTCATGTATAAAATTTTTATATCAGCCTTTCTTTTAGCTTCAGTGGTAATTATTCCAGAGTTAATCCCTCTGATAGGTACCTTAGAGGGAAAGATCTGTATGACTTTCACTCGTTGGACTGTCTTATCATTCTACCTGATTCCTTTTCTTTTTCCTTTAGTCCTTATTGCTCGGTAACTATATAACCTGTTAGCCCTGTGGAAGGTTAGACTCTCTCTCAGTCACTGGTAGGTCATTCTACCTATTTACTCCCTGGTTTAAAGGGGTTAGTTTAAAAAAATGGCAAACATAGTGGATTAGGCAGAATTCCAGAGGATTTTTTTTAAAGAAGCTCTTTATGTTTTCTTTTTCTTTTTTTTTCTTAATATTTTGTTTGTTTTATTTGAGAGAGAGAGGCAGACAGACAGAGAAGAGAGAATGGGTGCACCGGGGTACTCCATCTGCCTTTATATGGGCACTGGGGAATCGAACTCGGGTTCTTCTGCATTGCAGGTAAATGCCTTAACTGCTAAAAACCATCTTTTCAGCCCCAGAGGATTCTTAACTAGTGCCTTTTGACTAATTTTCACCCCCCCGGAGAATGTAATTTAGATAGAGATTCGTGCTCACTGGGTAGATCTTCTTGCATTAGAATCTACTTCCATAGACCTGGATGCGTCATTTAGTCTTGTTACTCTCTGGCAGAGTGAAACTGAAAACCTAGATTTTAAAAATATGCTATTCTAATAGTGTCTTGATTCATTTTCATTATTTAAAGCAACTGTGTACCAGTTAGCTGTTGAGCTTGAGCCCTCTACTCCCCCTGGGTCTATTGCAGTCACCAGAGCTGCAAGCAGAACGGGTTCTTTCTTCAGACCTAGCCTCTTCCCACCTTCGGGCTCTGCCTCATGGCGAGTCAGTTTCCCGGCAGCTGCCTCATCAACATGTATAGACCCTTTCTCTAGTATAGACCCTGCCCTGGTGTGTTCCTGGCAGTGTTCCCTACTGCCTATCCAGTTGGTAGTTGCCTGCTGTTGGGCAGTAGCTCACTGCTCTGGCATCCTGTTGTGTAAATATTTGTCAAAGGACAGGGGCATTTTCCCATTCCTCAAAAAACATTCTGAAAAATGTGCCTGTTTTCATAGTCATATTTCCAAGCTGTGGCTCAGTTAGCCCTTTCATTCCTTACAGTTGACAGACACTGGCCTGGCCTCAGATGGCCACAGAAAGTAAGTATGCAGTAACCTCCAGACCAATAACTCGGGCTTTAGTACCAGGTAGTTCTGGACCTAAAGGAACCAGTGACAATGTAATGACTCTTAGAGAAGATATGTCTCATATCTATCAAGCATTTTAATTTATTTTATTCACATTTGAGTGAAAGAGGAAATGGAATAAACAAAGATGAGAAAGTTAAGCAGATAGATTTAGGGAGAGAATTTTATTTCATGTTTGTGGTTTTACTCTTAGGTCTTATATGTCTGTGTCTATAAAAGTGACATTTCTGAGCTACTGTCAGTTTGAGAGTCTTTTCCAGTAAGATTAATAATTAGTCCTGTCGCTTAATTCTGCTTGAGACCAAAACAGTTTGCCACTGCAGTCATAACTAGTGAAGCTGAAAAGCAGTCTCTGGATATAGAACAGAATTTTCTCTTTGTATAAAATCAAGTAGAACTCTTTGATGCCAACAAGAGGCTGAAGTAGGAGTTTGAGGCCAGCCTGGGCTATATAGCGAGTTCCGGGTTAGTCTGGTACAGAGCAAGACCCTTCTAAGAAAGTGGGGAGAAGGGGCTGGAGATATGACTTAGTGGTTAAGGCATTTGTCTGCAAAAGTGGAGAGGAGAGAGAGAATGAGAGAAAAGAGACATAGGAAGGAAGGAAGGTTGGTTGGTTGAACTCCAACTTCTTAGCTAGACTAATACTAGCCTCTGAGCTCAGAATCCAGTTGCTCACGTAGTCCAATACGTTAAAGTAACTTGTGAATTTGCCTATTAAACTGCTTGCGCACCTTCATTTTTTTTTTCTACGAAGCTTCATCTTCCTACTTAAATCCTCAGTTTTTTACAAGTCTGGCCAGCATCTGCCTATTTGCTATTTTTCCAGCAGTTATAAACAATTATTTGATTGCTGCAGAAGTGTGGTTAATAAACTCTTCATATTAATTAAAAATGAATATTTTAGAGTTGGAGAGATGGTTCAGCGGTTAAAGCACTGGCCTGAAAAGCCTAACGACTGAGGTTCAATTCCCCAGTACCCACGTAAAGCCAGACGCACAAAGTGGCATATGCATCTGGAGTCCATTTGCAGCAGCTGTAGGCCCTGGTGCAACCATTCTCTCTATCTGTCTTCTATCTCTCTCTGCTTGCAAATAAATAATAAATAAAATATTTTTAAAAGAATGAATATCTTAAGCCTTTTGAACATTGAAGTATTGATTTGAATTGATGAGGAAACAACATGCTATTGAGTACAGAAGCTGCTTTTCCCTAGATGATTCAACTATTTGGAACGTGTGTTCTAATTTGTGTAATTTCTTCCCACAGATTATCAATTTCTACATGAACATGCTAATGGAACGAAGTAAAGAGAAGGGACTGCCGAGTGTGCATGCATTTAATACCTTTTTCTTCACTAAGTTAAAAACGGCTGGTTATCAAGCAGTGAAACGTTGGACAAAGAAAGTGGATGTATTTTCTGTTGACATTCTTTTGGTGCCCATTCATTTGGGTGTGCACTGGTGTCTAGCTGTGAGTTGCCTTTATTTAAATAATTTAATTATGAGATTATTTTGCTTTTTTGTTTTGTTTTCGAGGTAGGCTCTTTTCTCTAGCTCAGGCTGACCTGGAATTCACTATGTAGTCTCAGGCTGGCCTCCGACTTTAGCCTCCCAAATTAGATTAATCCCAAGGGATTAGAGGAGTGCACTCACGCTATAGCCCATGCTGACCTGGAGCTCACAGCAGTCCTAACTCAGCCTCTTGAATGCTGGGATTACAGGCATATAGTATCATGTCCAGGTTCCTCCTTTGTTTTTGACGAAAGTAAAAAGAAATTTACATAATTGTAGAACACACAAAGGGTCATGAGTTCTATATTTTCACTTTATGGAGAGAAAGAACAAAATTTAATACTGATAAGTTGGCTAAAAATCACAGATCAAGAAACTTCTTGGGCTGGAGAGATGGCTCAGAGGATAAGGCACTTGCCTCTGGTGCCTAAGGCTCTGGGTTCAATTCCTCAGGACCCACATAAGCCAGACCCCACAAGGTGGTGGCCCTGGTGTATTCTCTTTCTCCCTTCTCTCTCTCTCTCTCTCTCTCTCTCTCCCCTTGAAAATGAATAAATAAAATGTTTTAAAATTAAAAAAAAAGAAACTTCTTGTCTAGAGGTGGTACTTAGACTTGGATGGAAACAATGGAATATCCTGTTATGAAAATATTTCATATAAAGCATGGGGCAGAAAAGTCATTTGTATGTTTGCGTGTGCATGTGCATGCATTCACACATGCTCCAGGGCCTCTTGCTGCAAATGAACGCCAGGCACTTGGGCCATGTTTTTTTTTTTTTTGCATCAGGCTTTATGTAGGTGACTGAGAAGTTGAACCCTGGGCTGGCAGAGTTTGCAAGCAAGTACCTTTAACCACAGAACCATTTTACCAGCCCTGACCTACTCAGATTCTATGGCTGTTATTTTTTTCCTAATTGTGACGCCTTGCATTTGTGGTGACTTAATTTTTTTAAAATATTTTATTTATTCATTTTCAAGCAGAGAGAGAGAAAGAGAGAGCCAGGGTCACTACTTTGTGGCTTTGGCTTATGTGGGTACTGGGGAATTGAACCCGTGGCCTTAGGCACTGGAGACAAGTGCCTTAACCACTGAGCCATCTCTCCAGCCCGGCTTAATGTTTTTATGATCGAGAGTATAGTTGCATTAGGTTTATGTGTTGATAAAAGCTATTTGATGTTCAGTCTTGAATTACATTTAAAAGGCATAGTCCAAAAAAGAAAACCTCAAGATAAAGAAATTAAACCCAGTATCTTTTGCCACCTTTCTTAAGTTGTGAAAATGACTTTAAGATGCTCCACTTACTTCTTTGAAGTGCATGCTGTTTCTCAGGGAGAAACTGAACCATAAAAAAGATTATAGGCAAATGATGGATCGCCCAGTTGATCAGTGTAGTTTAATAAATAATCTCCTTCTTGCCTCTGACAATTAAGTATAATATGAATATATAAATGTCTCACAGTTTCATAGGAAGTTTAAACACAGATCTTATTTTTCCCCTTATCCCCAGGTTGTGGACTTTAGAAAGAAGAATATTACCTATTATGATTCTATGGGTGGAATAAACAATGAAGCCTGTAGGATCCTCTTGTAAGTGGGCGTTTGTTGTAAGAACAGTTTGTTGTTGAGTATTTGATGTGTTTTTCCAGCTGTTAAAACTCAATTGTTTGATAACTTTGGAAGTGTAAATAATAAAATATTAACATTTAGTAAGGATGGATATATTAAATCTAAGTAAAGTTTAATGATACAATAAGCAAAAATATTTCTTAGTGGGGGCAATTATTATCCTATTATACTAAGATATAAAGGAGGTATATAGATAGGATGTAGTCAACAGTTAGAAATCTTTTAACTCAACCTCCTAATTTTTCAGATGAAAAAACCAAGTCCCATAGAGGTGACTTTGATTTGCCCAGTTCCTAGTATTACTGGCTCACCTGGGAACTAAATGCAAAATTTTTAAAATATTTTTTATTTGCAAGCAGAGAGAGCAGACAGAGAGAAAATGGTATGTTAGGGCCTCTAGCCACTACAAGTGAGCTCCAGATGCATATACCACTTTGTGCATCTGGCTTTATGTGCATACTGGGGAATCAAACCCAGGTTGTTAGGCTTTTCAGGCAAATGCCTTAACCACTGAGTCATCTCTCCAGCCCCAAGAATGCAAATTTTTATACTTCACTGGTTTCTCTTTCTAAAACACCCATTCCTTGCTGTACTAATGTTATATGGCCAGGAGGAAGTAGGTTCCAGAAAGGTGAGCCATTTATACTAAAAAGAGTACTTACTAGGGCTGGGAGAATGGCTCAGTCAGGAAAGTGCTGACTGTGTAAGCATGAGAACCTGAGGTCAGATCACCAGCACCCATGTAGATGCCCAACAGGCTTGGTGACTTACCTGTAATCTCAGTGCTCAGGAGGCAGAGATGGCATCCCTGGGACAAGTAGCTGGCTAGCTAGCGGAATCAGTGAGCTCTGGGTTCAAATGAGAGACCCTGTCTTGATAAATAAGGTAGGGAATGATTGAGGAAGACACCCAACATCAATCTCTAGCTCCACATTCATGCACACATACACATGCATATATACATGCACACACATGTGCTTTCCCCACACACACATGGGAAAAAAAAGCTCTTTAATTCCAAGTGCATGCACCCCTCCTTTCTCTCCCTCTGTATCTACCTCTCACTCTCCTGAGCCCTCCTGTTCTGTTTCCTCCATAGCCATGTACCCCTTCTTTCTCTTTCCCCTTCTTCTCTTCCTTCCCCTTCTCTCTCCTGTTAAAATCTTAACTCCCCCACCCCCAAAAAAGGAATACTAGTTCATTGTGAAGTTTGCTCCCATTAAAATGATGATTTGGATTTAATTAGGAGAACCAAGCCCACCAGTGTTAAATACATAACTTGATACCATTATAGAACTATTTGTCCATTCGATTGACTTCTTCCTAGGAAGAGTAGTAAGTTGAAGGAGTTGAATGTCAGGCAGAGATCATACCCTTCTTGGGTTTGACAGAGCGGGTTAGTTGTGGTAGTTCAAAGTCAGGCTCAGCTTGGGGGAATCCTTACAGTCCAAGGACTCTCAGCTTTGCATGCTGTTCTCCTCAGAAGAGCAGTTGAAACTCTTCTGAGGATTGCCTGTTCCCTTCTTAGCTTGACAGCTGTCCTCAGGTTCCCCTCAGCTCATCTTAATTCTCTTCTAATGCCTTTAGGCAATACCTAAAACAAGAAAGTATTGACAAGAAAAGGAAAGAGTTTGACACCAACGGCTGGCAGCTCTTCAGCAAAAAAAGCCAGGTACTTACACGTAGATGTGATGTAAATCCTAAGAATAGGCTGTGTGGGAGGAAAAGATTTTACTGCTTGATTCCTAGGGACTTTCTTAGTGTCTAGACTGACTTCAGCTTTGTTTGGTTACTCAAGGAAGGTAAATTAACTTATTTGTGGGAAAATTCATAACATATTTCTTGCGTAGCACTAAGTTTTCCAAATGCCTGTTTTGCTAAGTTTCACTCCTATGAGAAACATTGGTTAATTATTTGATTCAGTAGCGGGGCCAGTTTTTACAGTCTTAGGTGCCATGAATATCTGAGATATTCCCCTGTATGAGTAATATGAAGTAAACAAGCTATATGAAGCAAGTAATATGAAGTATTGACAACACTAAAATGCTACATTTTCCCCCTTGGGTCTCTGTTGTCCTGAGTGGGGGACTAGGGCCATGTGTTAAAATTCAGGGAAATGGTATAAAGTTGACATCTTTTGCTTCTTTTTAATCTAAGGAGAGAAGCTTGAAAAAATGTTATGGTATTGGTCTTTCAGGAAATTCCTCAGCAGATGAATGGAAGTGACTGTGGGATGTTTGCATGCAAATATGCTGACTGTATTACCAAAGACAGACCAATCAACTTCACACAGGTGAGCTAGGCCTTCAGGAGGGGCTCCTTAAGATCACTGTGTCTCCAAATAGTTCATAGTTCTTTGAAAACTCCATCTGGGCCTTTAGCTGCTTTAGGATGTGTCTCATTGGTGGTTACTTCACAAAATAAGAAAGAAGGAACGGGCCATATCCTGGGCTACTGTATGTCACAATGGAAGTCAATTAATATTGGTTAAAGTAGAGCCTTATTCTCTGTCCATCTCCCCCACCCACCCCAAATCTTAAAAGAAACAGAAATAAGCCAGGTGTGGTGGCGCATGCCTTTAATCCCAACACTGGGAGGCAGAGGTAGGAGGATCACTGTGAGTTAGAGGCCCCCTGAGACTACAGAGTGAATTCTAGGATTCCAGGTCAGCCTGGGCCTACCTTGAAAAACAAAACAAAAGAAAGAAAGAAAGAGAGAGAGAGAGAGAGAAAGAGAGAGAGAGAGAGGAAAGAAAGAAAGAAAGAAAGAAAGAAAGAAAGAAAGAAAGAAAGAAAGAAAGAAACAAATAGACGAGAGAAAGCTTTCTTCTGATCCCTTAAAGTTAGTTTGCATTCAGGTTTTGGAATAGGCTCTAACTTGATCTTCTTGGGTGATTTGTTATGTTGTCCCCTCCCTTGCACCCTCATTTCATGCAGATGGCCAGTCCTGTCTCAGTGTGTAATTGAGCCAAATGGATTGAGACTAGAGATTATAGCATATATGATAACATAGGTTATCAGAAATACCTTGGGTTCTTTTTTTTTTTTTTTTTTTTTTTTCCAAGGTGGGGTCTCACTCTAGCCCAGGCTGACCTGGAATTCACTATGTAGTCTCAGGGTGGCCTTGAACTCATGGTGATCCTCCTACCTCTGCCTCCCAAGTGCTGGGATTAAAGGCGTGTACCACCACGCCCGGCTTGGGGTTCTTTATGTCTTTTATTTTGAGCTTTTTTTTTTCTTTTTTCTTTTGTTTTTTGTTTGTTTTTCGAGGTAGGGTCTTGCTGTAGTCCAGGCTGACCTGGAATTCACTATGTAGTCTCAGGATGGCCTTGAACTCACAGCAATCCTCCTACCTCTGCCTCCCGAGTGCTGGGATTAAAGGTGTGTGCCACAACGCCCGGCTTCTCTTTTTTCTTTTTGAGGTTCGGTCTCACTTTTGTTTAGGCTAACCTGGAACTCACTCTGTAGTTCCAGGCTGGCCTCAAATTCACAGTAATCCTTCTACTTCTGCCTCCTGAGTACTGGGACTAAAGGTGTGCACCACCATGCTCAGCTTGATATTGAGTTAACTTTTGGTCATTGCACATCCAGAAATCATTTACTGTTGGCCATTTTTTTTCTTTTGCAATCTGCAGTTCAATTACATATTTAATTACCCATAAAGGTCATGACCCAGTTTAAGAAGCTGGAGTCTAGACCAAATTGAGGTGACTCTTGAAGTCTTAAATTCTTTCCCTGAAAGTGAGTTTTTCATATTCTGACTTTAATCTCATATACTCTCAAAAGTTTAACATAGAAGATCAATACCATTCTCAAAATTCTTGGATTCCTGAACATAGCCTGGGGGCCCTTGATAATGTCCACTATAATTTCAAGACTATAGCAATATAAGTAGCAGAGAAAATGGGTGGGGAGGGAAGCCTCGTGTAATTAAGAATGAACAATTTGAAAGATTAGAAACGTCATTGACTCTGTTAGTTGAAAATCTTAAGAAGTATGGAAAAGGAATATTGGGCCTACATATGTGAAAATTAAAAAAGAGTGTCTCCATGTTCTACAGCAACACATGCCATACTTCCGGAAACGGATGGTCTGGGAAATCCTCCACCGAAAGCTCTTGTGAAGACTGTCCCAATGAGCAGACACTGACGCCGTGGGGGACCAGCCTTTTGCTGTCTACAGCCAGAGAGACCTTGGAAACAGCTGCTCCTAACCCTCTGTTCTTGTAAAGCCCTTGATCCTGGACCAGGCCCAGGCGAGATGCATTCACAAGCACATCTGCCTTTCTTTTTGTATCTCAGATACTATTTTTGCAAAGAAACTTTGGTGCTGTGAAGAGGTGAGGGACATCCTTGAGCTGAAGAGAGAGATTGCTTTTTACTTCTTCAGTTCTGCCGTCTTGTCAAAGGGCTCCAGCCTCACTAAGACCCTAGTTAGGGGGCTGAGGAAAGCTTGGAAAGAATCCTAGTTTCTTGTTGCTAGGCCTTACTAAGAAGTAGAAAAGGGCATGGACAAGAGGTAGGGACAAAAACCACCAGCATGTACATGTACATAGATTTCAAAGATGCATAGACAGGAATGTGACAGAACTGGACTTTAGGGCTCAAGCATAGCCCCTTCCTCCAGGACCCTTCCTATTTATATGCCCCTATGTGAAACCTGACTGCTTCAAGGCTGTTTGATCATTGTAGCATATTCCCATCTGAGGCACAGCACACAAGCCCTGGCAGACCCCAAAGTCCCAAGCAGTCCTTTCCTTATGAGCAAGGGTGTGTGTGCTAACAGCATATGCTATGGGGAAGAGCACCCCTGGAGGGTTCAGTACAGCAACAAAGCCCCAGTTTTACTGTTGCTCACTTCTAATCTAGAAGGACCTCAGTCTTTAGCATAAAATCCCAACACTGAGCGAGTGCAGGTCTAGTTGATCTGTGGCTAGTTAGTAAATATGCTCCTCACCACAGAGGATTTTTCTATATACATATATCTTTATATGTGTATGTAGATACTTCACAGGGATATGTTAAAAAAAAAGACTGAATGTGTTCACCATTTAGCCTGTAGATTTATTTTCATTTTCCAAATTCCAGCACACAGAGATCCCAACCCCTATGTTTAGGGTGTTTGTAGATTTCCTAACAGAGTATTTTGAGGCCTGGCTGAACTTTGGCTTAGGGGTAATGACTATCAAGGGAGATAAGACTTTCATCTGGAAAACGGGTGGAGTTTAGACTGAAGACTTGAGATTTTTAAACTGCTATTCCTTTTGTTCTTTCTAGCATCTCCCACCTTCTGAGAGCTCCTAGAGTTTAGATAGTGAAGTGATCCAATGCCAGTGTCATTTTGTACTTAAGTTCCAAATTAGGAACATTTTATACATTTTTCTGTATTGTAATAGGTAGTTTTATATAAAATATTTTCTCCCCTTGTACCCCGTCCTTTCCAGCATTGTGCTTTCTCCTTGGGCTTATTTGAAAATTTTACTCTGTTTTATACCAAGCTTGTTTAGTACATTTTTCTATGTTTTACCACAAGTTACAATTTGAAAAGAAAACTATTTTTTTTAAATAATTCCATTGTTAACTGAATGTTACTGTCTCCAGTCCAGCAACCACGTGTCCTGCCTTTTTCTCTAATTGCCTATTGGGGGGAAGACAAACTTGTGTGTTTATTTCTCCCTCCTTTTCTTCCTTTCTTCATTCCTTCCTTTCTTGTTTTCTTTGACATTTTCTATAGGAAATAAATAGCTTTCTATGTATCAGTTGCTGGCACCTTTCACATTCTCTTTTAGAAAGCTGTAACCTGCAGACTTGCAGTAGGATTCTTGGAATAATGACTCATTCTTGGTACTTACTATTTTTTTAAGTGACAAAAGATGGCAATAAGGTGACTGTTGTCCAGGGGCAGCATAGAATAGTTCTATGTATTTATTGTTTGTTCCTTTAGGTAACATTTGTCTTATCTTCTTCTAAGATTCTTTGTATAGACCAAAGCAACAAATATTTATTGCCATGTATCACAGAAAATGAAACATGCAACAAAAGCACTTTGCAAAATATATAAGAATTTGTTGAGCCTGCCTGAAAGTTGGCCCCCTTTGTTCAGTGAAGTTTAAATATATACAAGGTAGAAACTAGTGATGTCAAGGCCATCCTGTCATCCCAGGTTTGGTAGGAGTAAGACTAATTGTGGCCTGGGATAACTTAATCAGAACAAAGTATGATTTTCATAAAGGGCCATTCTTTTCAGAGATCCAACCAGCAAGAACAGGACAAGTATCTGAAACTTCCAGCCTCTGGTCTCAGAGAATTCATATCTCTAATCTCAAAAAGTCTTACTCTGCCCTTAACAGACACACCTCTCTCAGCAGTTGAGCAAGTTGCCTTTTAAGGATCTCAGGTTCTGTCTCCAGAGGCTCATCAGAACATCGTTTCTAACCACTTATCCTCCTTTTAAATTTTTTTTCTCCATACTTTTTTAAAAAATGTTTTATTTATTCATTTTCAAGCAGAGAGAGAGGGAGGGAGGGAGAGAGAGAGAAAGAGAATATGCACCAGGGCCACCACCTTGTGGGTCTGGCTTATATGGGTCCTGGGGAATTGAACCCAGGGCCTTAGGCACTGGAGGCAAGTGCCTTAACCACTGAACCATCTCTCCAGCCCTCTCCATACTTTTTATTGCAATGACATTTTACATCCCTTATCCATTGAGATGCTGGGTCCCTTTCTTGACCCTGCCCTTTTAAGGTACTTGTTTTACCTGAATTTCCCTTAGGCTAGGTGGTGCAAGAGGCCCTGTAGGGTAGAAGGAACAGATGATTTGACCAAGGAAATAAAATTCACTTTGTCCTCAGGGTCTTAAAATCTATAAGCATGATTTGAGAGGCTAAGCAAACACCAAGCAATATACCTTATCAAGAAGACCAACTCATAAGTGCATAGTTAGAATGAAACTGAATAGTACAGAGGTAGAGTCACACCATGGATGATATTGCCTTATCTGCCTAGCTATGGGACTCCCTAGGTTTTTAATTTTCCTTTTTTCCTCCTAGTTTTTTTTAACATTGATTTATTAAGAATAAATTCTATGGATTTTGCTTTTTTGCTTTGACTGGAAAGTCCCTGATCAAAAGGACTCACTAATATTTGTCTCTCTAAGATTATCTCTCTGTCTCTGAGACCGTTTGTTCTGTCTCTGTCTATGCCTGTCTCCTGATCCAGACTTGACCAGTGATTGGATCCTCAGTATGGTCTGGATTTCAGAGTCCACCCCTTGACAGGAGTCTGAATACTGTTCATTCATTCATTTCATTCCACACACTTGGGAATGAAGCCTGGAACGTAAATAACATGCAAATTGGTGGCTTTCTGGTGCTTTTAAAATCCAAGCCTGTCTGTGAAGGCTTCCAGAGAACCCTCCTGAGGCCAAGCACACCAGTCAAGACTCCAACCCACTGTGTTAACAGTACCCTTTGTCTTGTTGCTTTCCTGGACCCCGTTTTCCTCAAGTGCTTCCCACTGCCCTACTCCTAAAACTCATGCTCACAGGGTGACTGAGAAAGCGCAGCTGCTCACACACTGCTGGAGAAACAATTGGGTGTTGGGTAAGGAGAGCCCATGCTGTCTTTTGTCTCTGGAAACATTTGGGGCTCTTAGCTTTTTTAGGCATAACATTTTTCAACTATCTGACATGGTTGGAATGAGGAGAGCAGCTTTAAGGCCACCTAGTTATTCTTGAATGTGGTTAGAGATAGCCCGCACCTGCAGCATCTGTCACCATCAAGGAAAGACCACACTTAGAGTCAGCATCTCTCCAACAACTCCTGGGGGTGCTCTGCTCATGGCTCTGCAGAAAGTTCCAAAGGGGAAGGAATGAGTGCTGGTACCTTAAGGAATCCTCTCCAGACACTCCTCAAACCTCACAAAAAGTATTTACTTCCTTGCCTACCTGTGCCCATTTACCATCAGCCCACCACCAACCAATTATCTATGCCTACTATGGCCTGGCAGGCCCTATCAGCAATCAGCCCACCACCTCTCCAAAGCCATATTACCCCTCCTGAACTACTTGGCCTTACCACCCTGGTCTTTTTTGCTATTTGTCTATCAAGCCAAATTTTGTTTCCACCTCAAGCCAGTCCACTCACTGCTTCCTCTGGAATGTCACTCTATCTCCAAATTCTCATAGTCTGCAGCTTTCTCGCTCTTCCTTCCTCCACTGTGCTGACCAGCATCTAAAGATGTTTGCTACTGATCTGTTTTATGAATTTCTTGCTAAAATGTCTGGCTCATCCAGGTGTCCCGGATTATGTTTCATTTGCTTTTTTTTGAGGTGATCTCACTATGTGGCCCAGGCTAGTGATCCTCCTGTTTCAGTCTCCTGAATGTTGGGATTACAGCATGTGCCACCACGCCTAGCCTTTTCTTTTGACAGTCTTATCTTGTTCTAAACTCTCCCCTCATTGTGTCCAGTTTATAGTGCTTTCTAGCTTCCGAGTCTCTGCCCTCAACTTTGTTTTCCACTTAGCAATTATAGCCACTATCTTTCAATAGTATTAATATTTTCAGTAAAGATTTATTAAGGTCCTGGTCCCATATTTCATGTGTGTTGCTTCATTAATGCTCAAAAGTCTGTGATGTAGGAACTAGCACCCCACTTCTGAGGTGAGAAAACAAGGAGCAAACTCCACAGGTCAGAGATAGAAACAGGGCCTCCAAGCTGAAGAGCCCTGGAATGTGCAGAGCTGTCACTTCCACGTAGCCAACACTGTTGCATCCTCAAGGAAAATGTCTCGTAGATTTCATGGGATTCTACTAAACTGAAACCAAAGAAGAAAACTTTTGATGAGGTCCACCAACCATCCTTTCTTTGTCTCATGAGCGAGATTGGGATTCTTTGTTTCTTTTTTTTTTTTCTTATATATATTTTATTGGCCATAATGAGTTACATTATTTAGTGGGCCAACAATGAGTTGTATCCCCAATACCCCAATGCCCCCCCTCCCCATCCCCAATCAGCTGGATATCCTCCTCTGTGGGCCGTCTGGATCAGTCCTTGGGGCAGGGTACCCTGGATAGCCTAGTACTCAGCCCGGTCCTCCTGGCCCAAGTGTGTTGTTACTGAGGGGTGCCATGCCTCTGGATAGTCTCCCCCACCATGGCTCTCACAATCTTTCTGCCCCCTCTTCCGCTTAGTTCCCTGAGTCGTGGTGGGCTTTTTTTCTTTTTCTTTTTTTTTTTTCTGAGGTAGGGTCTCGCTCTAGCCCAGGCTGACCTGGAATTCACTATGTAGTCTCAGGGTGGCATTGAACTCATGGCAATCTTCCTACCTCTGCCTCCCAAGTGCTGGGATTAAAGTCGTGTGCCACCACACCTGGCAAAATTGGGGTTCTTATTCATCCTTTCACCATAGTTTGGAAGGTTGAAGGGAATGGCAGGTTCCCTTTGCTTTTGGGTTTTTCTTGGCACTCTCCAGACATGAGGGTAACAAGGAATTCCCTTCATCCCTCCCACTGCAACCCTTTCCCCAAATGTCCTTTTTCTCCTTACCTCCCATTCAGCTCTTTGCTGCTCACATCCGCAAAACTTTTCCTTCAGGGTCTGTCCTCCAAACCTAGAAAAAAGAAGCCCACCACAACTCAGGGAACCGAGCGGAAGAGGGGGCGGAAAGATTGTGAGAGCCGTGGTGGGGGAGACTATCTAGAGGCATGGCACCCCTCAGTAACAACACACTTGGGCCAGGAGAACTGGGCTGAATACTAGGCTATCCATGGTCCCCTGCCACAAGGACTGATCCAGATGGCCCATGGAGGAGGATATCCAGCTGATTGGGGATAACAACTCATTGTTTGCCCACTAAATAATGTAACTCATTATGGACAATAAAAAAAATTTTTTTAAAAAAAGAAGCCTAAAGATAGAAGGTGTTGAGTAGGGAGACACCAAACAGGTCAAAGGCACCCTCACAGAGGGCCTCAGGAAGCAGGCATACAGGCAAGTTATGTGGGGGATGGGAAGTTCCTCCCCATCTAGAGACATTTCTAGTGGTCCATTCTGTCTTTCACCTCTGTCTGCATTCCCTCAGTATGGAGTTTCTTCTGCCATTCCTACTGGTTTGAGAATTTTAGGAATGCAGAACCCAGTGCCCTCCCTCTGTCTACCCTCTATCCCCACCCCCCTACACACACACACTGAGCCCCTCTGGGGCTGAAGGGGGAGGGGACCTAACCCTCTGACTGGAGAAGAAAAGCAGTGCCCTCTCAGCCCTTCCACCCACCCTCTATTATTTCTTCCTCAAAATCATTCTGCCACTTTCATCCTCACAAACAGATGGCCTTTCCCACCCTCGCCTCTCACTGGAGGCCCCTCTTGATGGTAATTACTCCTAATTGTTTTCCCTTGGCTCACAAGGCCTTTTCTAGCTGCCCTGAGCCAATAACTTTCCTGTGTCTACTCAGAAAGTGGGCTCAACTCACAGTAAGAGGCAAACCTCTTTGGGACTCAAATCCCTGGCTTTCTAGATCTAATTCAGAAGGAGGCTCCCATATAGACCCTCCCTAGGCTAACTGCTGCAGAGAATCCTAACCAAACTTCAAGAGCAAGGCCTCTCAGAGGCTCTGAGCACTTTCTTTAGAATTCCATCCACAGAAATCTTTGGGTCCTGTCAGGACGGAACAACAGGATTACTAAATGGAGCCTCTAAGCCCTGCTGATCTGACCTTGTCGATCAGAACTGCTTATCTCATCAGCCATCCTCCTCTTCACTAGAGACCTGAATCCACTTTCCTCCCTCCCAGCCAATGGGGAGAGGAGGCCTTGTCTTAACCCTTGAGACCATTGCAGTACTACACGTACATGTAAGGGAGGAGAGTTGTTGTCTCCTGTCCCTCCAGCTTTGACCCAACATTAGGATAATAGCGGTAGGCTAGGCATGGAGGGTGAAGGTTTGAAGGGGCCTTGGATAGTGGTGAGGAAAGCTGGTCCCGATTCCTTCTACCTCCGAATAAAGGGTCCCAGAGAATAATTTACATCACAGAAAAGGATTTTGGAGTATCAGCTAGGAGATGTAGAAATCTTCCTTATTTTAATTTTCATTTGTTCATTCCTTTGTTCAATATTTACTGAGTGCCTACTGAATGCCAGGCTCAGCATTAGGAACCATCTTTCTTCGTCTTGTTTTAAAACAAATGACCTGGGCTGGAGATATGGCTTAGTGGTAAAGCCATTTGCCTGCAAAGCAGAAGGACCTGAGTTCAATTCTCTAGTACCCACATGAAGCCAGATATACAGATATACAAGGTGGCACATGTGTCTGGAGTTTACAGTGGCTGGAGGCCCTTATGTGCTTGCGCTCTCTCTCTCTCTCTCTCTCTCTCTCTCTCTCTCTCTCTCTCTCTCTCTCTCTCTCTCTCTCTCTCTCTCAAGTAAATAAATATATATATTATTTTTTAAAAATCTCGTTCCAGCCTAAAACGTCTTACCTGGTTCTGTGGCTCCTGGCACCTTGGCAGCCTGAGCCGCAGCTCATTGCTGCTTCATCCCGCTTCAGAGCACCTTTTCTGGTGGCATAGTGTCCTTTGCAAGAGGAGTCTTGGGAAGTAGACGGGTGTGTTGAAAATGTCAGGGAGTCTAAGGCATGCTGTGAAGGGTCTAGGCTGAGGTCTGGCTCTTGGATTCAGGGATGGAATGGTTACACTGTCTCTTTAGGTCTGTCCATGGTTGGGCTAAGATATCAGATTTATATAAAAATACCTATATGAGTATAAGGATCTTATTTACCCATCTATCCACCTTATCTGTATACTCATCTACTTGACCACCTACTCATTTATCCCTTTAGGACAGACACTGGGGATACAGGGAAGACATGATATGGTTGCTGATCTCCACGGGGCTGTCTTCTGGTCCCCAGGAACCTCCTTCAGCCTTGGCTACTTCCTCAAAAACCAGGTCTCCCTTCTCTCCTCAAAGGGGACCAGATTCCCACCCAGGAGGTCTTCCAGTGGATAACTAGAAGTCCTAAACGAGAGGCCACTGGTAATTGGAGCCAGGATGGTGGTTGGAGGGCAGAAAGAAGGAGCCCAGCCAGACCACTGGGCCCATCAATGTGGTTTGGCTCTGTTGGTGAAAAAACAGCAAACTTGGACAACTGTCTCCCTGTGTCCTGAGCTCTAGGCTGCTCCCAGACAGGAGTCACTCCATTAAACAAACCACAGCCAAGGATAACGGGCCCAGACCCAGAGAGGTCTGGAGGGGGAGTGGGAACACAAGGCCCTGGACAGAACTTGAGCCAGCTTGTCCATTACAAACACAATGGTGTAAGTGAAGCCTGTTGGTTGGATGGAGCATGCACAGTGGGAGCTGTAGGTGAGGCAGAGGAAAGGCAGCCACATCCAAAATCCAGGTAGAAAAGGCATGCGTTGTGTGAAACTGACGCGGCACAGGTAAGCAGTGTCTGTCTCCTTGCTAGATCCTGTCCTAGGATATTGACAGAAGATTCCCCTGAAGGTGTTCAACTATTCAACAAGAGGTCAGCAATAGGGTTGAGAAGAAATGATGACAGGGCACCTGAGGGGTTTGACACTGTCTAGGGCTACACTCCTTCTATTGGGGGGGGGGTTTCTGTGCGGTATCTTCCACATTTTATACTTAATAAAGTCTGAGCAAGGACTGCTTTGAGTTTCTCCGTGCCTCTCCCATTCCACATGAGACTGAGGGTGAAGTTAATGGGACCTGCATACACAGAGGCCCACACAGCCTTAAGACAGAGGTCCATTCATACCAGGAGCAGCACAGCACCTCTCCCAGGCTGGCCTGCAGTCCTGGGCCTGTCCCACCAATGTGCAAGTAAGCGACGTGTGCCTTCGCACATGCAGCCTTACTCTCAAGCATACAAAGAAAAACCACACAACCTCTTCAATCCTTCTCCATCATAGACTGGCTATGCTTTCCTCAATCATTGTGACTCAAACCCGGACCCATTGGAGTTCACTCCAACAACCTCAGGACCCCAGGCAGCCCACCTTGCTCACTTGCAAAGCTTCCCAGAGCTGGGAGAGGAAGTAAACATATTCTTAGCCAAAGAATAGCATGGAGACAGTATGTACTACTGAAGGAAGACAAAGGACTTCAATAGCTGGGTTCAAGTGACAGCTATGCCACCAGCAAGATGTTAGACCTCTGACAAGCCCTTTAATCCCCTGGGCTTCAGCCTCCCAAGTGTGAAATGAAATAAGCCCACTGAAATGATATTACATGCACATGGGATTCTGCTTTTGTTTATTTGTTTTGAGGTAGGGTCTTGATCTAACCAAGGCTGACCTGGAATTCACTATATAGTCTCAGGGTGGTCTCAAACAGCAATCCTACCTCTGCTAGGGCTAGACTGACTTGCCAGTGAGCTCCAAGGCTCTTCCTGTCTTATGTCCCCGGCGTTTGGATTACAGGTGTACACCGCCACACCTGGCTTTTTTTTTTAAATAAGGGTTTTGGAGATCAAACTTAGGTTCTTATGCTTGTAAGGTAAGCACTTTACTGTTGGAGCCATCTCCCTGGTTCACTTGTCAAGGCTCCAATCTAGTATCAAGGGTGCTCTACATTGTACCTAAATAAGAGGAGAAGCAGCCTGGCAAAGGCAGCCCTTCAGGATCCCCTAAATATAGATAGATAGATAGATGATAGATAGATAGATAGAGAGAGAGAGAGAGAGAGAGAGAGAGAGCTATAGAAAAAAAGCAGAGAGGCTGGGGAGGTGGTTCAGTCAGTAAAGTGCTTCCATTGCAAACGTGAGTACCTGAGTCCAATCCGCAGGGCCCATGTAAAAAGGCACACCTGTAATTCCAGTGCTGGAGAAGTGGAAGCAGACAGATCCCTGGGGCTCCCTGGCCAGCCACTTGACAAGCTCCCAGCTATGAGAGACTCTGTCTTGAAAAAAGGAAAAAAAAAGAAAGAAGATGAGCTGCATGCCTGAGGATGACATTTGGAGCTTTCTTCTGGCATGTACACACATATAATACATATCCACACACAAACATGAACATATGCAGCACACATGCATATATGCTCATTGTTTTAAAAAGAGCATATGCTCTTTCTCTTCTTGCAAATAAATAATTTTTTAAAAACTGGGCTGGAGAGATAGCTCAGCAGCAGTTGAGGTACTTGCCTGCAAAGTCTTAACAACATGGGTTCAATTCCCCAGTACCTATGTAAGGCCAGATGCAGAAAGTGGCGCATGCATCTGGAGTTCATTTGCAGTGGCTGGAGGCCCTATATGCCCATATTCTCTGTCTCTGTCTTTGTCTGTCTCTCTCTCCTTGCAAATAAATAAGATATTTTAAAAATGAGCATAGAATGTGGGGCCAAGATGTTCCCGTTCAAGCCTCAGAGCTATCACTTGCTAAGGGCCTCCAGGTACCCTCTCTGAACCCTATTCGCTCTCTAAGATGGGCTTCATATTATCCAGTGCTATGCGCATGATATTGTCTGCTTATTTTATAGAGTACAGCAATGGAAAATGGGGTTGAAGATGTCAAAACACATTGAAAACAGATACTCTAACAGCATTAGCCGTCATTAGAGCAAAGGGTGGAAGGACAGCCAGGAGTGACCACTAGAAGCTTTATGATGTCATCTTCTCTACTGTTGGCCTCAAGTCCAACTCAAAAATATCCAGGGAAGAAGACCCCAGAACTCCTCACTCTAGTTCTGGGGCTCACAACTTGGTGAAGGTGAAGATGGCCTTTAAATTGCTGAAATAAAGACCTCTTGGCCCTCTTGGTTGCATGAACATTTATGGCTGGAGAGGTGGCTTAGTGGTTAAAGGCACTTGCTTGCAAAAAGGCTGACAACCCATGTTCGATTCCCTGGTGCCCACTTGGGGCCAGAGGCACAAGATGGTGCATGCATCTGCAGTTTGATTGCAGTGGCAAAAGACCCTGGCATGCTTGTGTTCATTCTCTCTCTCTCTCTCTCTCTCTCTCTCTCTCTCTCTCTCTCTCTCTCTCTCTCTCATTCTGTCTCTCCCTTTCTAGGTCTGTCTCTTTCAAATAAAATATTTAAAAACATAATTTACATTTAAGTCAAGACAAATTTCTAAAAGGACTCCCACTGCTCACAGGCAACAAAAACAAAACCACAGAGTATAGAACCTCTTTAAATTAAGGAGCCCCCACCACATAGGGGTGCTTAGTCCATGAAGACTAGTCCCACCACCTTCTCTCTGGCTATGGCACAGTGAAGCTCAGTATAGCCGGCCTTCTGTTGGCTATCTGGTTGCTCCAGGCTGTGAATTGAAAATTGGCTCTACCTGGATGGCCCCCAAGTACTGCACATATATTTTAGCACCTCTCACCAGTCCTACAGATGAATCTTTTTTCTGCGTGCACCATTTGGCTATTTCTGTTTTGGGGACCACAGGCTCAATGAGTTCCACTATTCTGCCATGCTGGCTGAACAACTGTACTTCTGTTCTTCCAGCCAGGCCTGGGGCCTGGAGTCCTGCCTTGGGAATTCCAGAATGCGAGACGCCAGCCCTTGTCTAAGACTGTTCTCACCACTGCAGATGGGGAGACAGAAATGACACTGAGCTACATTGAAATCAATTCTCCCTCAAAGTAAATGACACAGACTATTCCAGATCCTTCTTTCCCTTTGCCCACCAGATTAGAGAACCAGCCCCATACCCTGGAGCTCACATAGAGACCTGGATTCAAATCGTGCTCTAGTGTATAAGAGCTGCATGACATAGGACTCTGTTGAAGCTCCATCCCTTCATCTGCAAAAGCAGGGGTACTGCTTTCACCTCCAAAGCTAGGCTCAAAACCACAAGCTGTGTTTAGAGCAGTGTCTGGCACATGCTCAGGGCTCAATATTTTTTATTAACTTCACCACTATTGGTGTCCTCAGCACACACCACAAATCAATTTTCTACTGCTTTGCTGAGGGCATTTGGGGATATGTTTGCTGTATATGTGTGGGGTGCAGTGGGAGAATTCAATGTACATATACAAAGTGTAATGATCTGATTTAGACAACGAAGGCCCATCTGCTCAGACACGTGGACGTTGTGTATGGTTATCTTGAAATGTTTCATAAATGGTTGAAGGCTCTATAGAACCCAAGAAGGGAGGCCATTTTCTCTGACACCTAATCTTTCCACTCTCCTCCCTAGTCTCTTGTGACCCCTATTCTAGTCACTTCTAGGATATTAATCTTTTTAGATTTCACAAATAAACAAGAATATGTGGTATTTGTCTTGCTGTGACTGGCTTATTTAAATTAACGTCATGCCCTCCAGTTTCATTGGCATTGCCACAAGTGACAGGATTTTATTCTTTTTACGGTGGAACAGGATTTCATTGTGTGTGTATAAACCATGTTCTCTTTTTAAAAAATATTTTATTTATTTGAGGGGGGCAGACCCACAGAGAGAGAAAGAGAATGGGCACGCCAAGGTCTCCAGCCACTGCAAACAAACTCCAGATGCATGTGCCACCTTGTGCATTTGGATTTACATGGGAGTGGGGAATCAAACTCCAGTCCTTCTGCCTTGCAGGCAAATGCCTTAACCACTGAGCCATCTCTCCAGCCCCTATACCACATTTTCTCTATCCTTTCATCCATCTACAGACATTCTAGTTCACCCAAGCCTCCTGCAGTCAGTTGTACAGCAGCCCTGATGCTGCAGCCTCTCTGCATGTTTCTGCCTCAGGCCTCCACTGGGGATCCTTTCAGTCTGGAGCTCCAGAATGCCCTCTTGCCATGGCAAATGCAACCGAAGCCCTCTCCCAGCCACAGCAGACTGCTGTGCTGCCAGGATATGTCTCCCCCAGGCAGCTTCTTTCCTTTCCAGCCCTTCACATTTTAATTCCTTTCTCCCAAAGTTGTTTAAAGGCATCCTGGATCCCAGCTCTGTTCTCCCCAAACACCAGTCCCAAGCCCCAGGCAGATGTTCTCCCAGGGATAACCTTTCCTTCTAGACAAGTTTCAGTGTGGGGGTGGGGAGTAGTGGGGGGCATTTTCAATGGTGCCTATCCTGCCAATCGTTGATTCCTTGTGAGTTGATTCTGTGCTCCATCTGGAAGCAGCAGCATCACGTGCAGCTGATGTGTATCTACTCCATATGGTGGTTCTGTGGGCTTTTCTTTGGCCTTCTTGGTACTGCAAAGCCCGGCCAGTGGCTTTCCAGGCAGGAGCGGTGTTGGTTCCTAAGATTCTGATGACTTCTTAGGTCAGCCCAGCCCATTGCTGTGCCTGGAGAAAGGTGTCCAAATAGGTCAGTCCCTCTCACCTTGTTGGCACCAGTCAACCTAGCCCATTCACCACAACTCTGCCATGGATCTGCTCAACAGCCCAGGGAGTAGGCAGGGACTCCTGCCCATTTATGGTTTACAGAAAGATAAGAAAACCAGTCAGGAAAACTTTTAAATGGCTTGTTCAAGACCGCCCAGCTAAACAGTGGGAGACCTGGGCTCCTGGGCCTGGGGCTGGTGTGAGTGGATCCTTCCTTCCTTCCTTCCTTCCTTCCTTCCTTCCTTCTTCCCTTCCTCCCTCCCTCCCTTCCTTCC
>PVHP010003727.1:0-76440 GCA_004024765.1 Zapus hudsonius
ACAGTTCCAAAATTTCTCTGTGTGATAACACCCATTAATTGCTAGTTAGATTTCTATTAGTTCTTTTATTTTTTGCAGTAAATCTCTGCTTAAAACTCTCTATAAGTGTTGTGTCAAATCTAAGTCACTAGCTGCACGTGGCCATTGGACATTTGTAATGTGGCTAATTTCCATCGAAATGCACTGAAAGTATAGGCCATTTCCACAGTGTAGTATTACTTGTGACACAAAGAATATCAAACATCTCACTGCTTCTTATATCAAGTCCAGCTACTTGATAATGACAATATTTTGATATTGTGTTAAATAAAATTCATTATAAATGTTGCATCTGTTTCTGTTCACTTTTGGCCAGGGAAGTTTAAAGTGTCACACATGGCACACATTCCATTCCAGCTGGAAAGCAGTGATATGAAGCACTCCACCATGCTCAGAAGAGCTTCAACTCCTTAGCATGCTTTAGAGAACCCACTGAGATCCAACCCTGCCTACTCAGGCCTGTTCTCCTGACATCATTACTTCTTCGCTCATGATGCTTTCGCCAAACTGACCCTTCCATCTGTCATGCGTACAGCCAGGTCTGCCTGTGGCTGTCCTGGCTTCATACTCCTCATGGCTCCCTCCTTCTCCTGCCTCAGGCCTCAGGTTACACCCCATCCCCTTCAGTCAGCCTTCCTGGACCAGGTGACCCACAGATCAATGACTCGTCCTCCATTTATTTATACATACCGACATCTGTAACTGATACTGACATCTGTAATTGACATGGACATCTATATTGATACAGACATCTGTAATTGATACTGACATCTATATTGATATTGACATCTATATTTGCTTTAGCTAAGAATCTGGTCACTCTATGGATGCCATTTCCACCCACTGGGAGAGCAGCAGTCTATGAGGACAGAGACCTCCCTGCTGTTTTATCCATAATGCGGGACTGAACCCACAGTTCACAGTTCAATGTTTGCTGTGTCAATGATTCACTCATGAATGATGAAAAGAGCAGGAGTGTGTGATGGTTTGATCCAGGTGTCCCCACAAACATATGTGCTCTGAATGCTCGATCCCCAGCTGATGGCAGTTTGGGTATTAGAAACTTACTGGAGCTGTGTTGTTGGGGGCTGGCTTATGGGGGTTATAAGCCAGCTTCCCCTTGCCAGTTTTTTGACACACCTTCCTGCTGCTGTTTGCAGTGCTGTGGCAGAAGTGATGTCCACCCTCTGCTCATGCCATCATATTCTCTGCCATCATGGAGCTTTCCCTCAAGTCTGTAAGCCAAAATAAACCCATTCCTCCACAAGTCACTTTTGGATGTGTTCTTTGTTGAAGCAACAAGGTTTTCTATAACAATGAGATTCACTGAAAATTCCCAGGAAAGACAAAGGCAGGGAAAGTAATGACAACACTGCTGTGCATGTGGCATGGTGGCTCTGGCCTGTAAAATAGCTCTGGAGGAGTGGAGACAGGGGCTCCTGGGGCGAGCTGGCTAGTTCCTCTAGCCAAATAGTGAGCAGTTGGTCATGCCTCATTTTCTTTTCTTTTCTTTTTTTTTTGGGGGGGGGCATGTGTATGTGTGTGTGTGGTGGGCATGTGCATACTGTGTGTATGTATGTTCTAATATGTGTGGGTTTATATATCTACATAGGAGAGTGTGCAGGTGTGTGTATGCATGGCATGTAGAGGCCACGGGCCGATATCCATGTTTTCCTCAGTCACTTTATACAGGTTCTCATGCTGAATCAAATGCTCACTAATTTGGCTAGACTAACTAGCCAGCTTGCCCCAAGAGACCCCTTGTCTCCACTTTCCCGGAGCTGGTATTACAGGCAAATGCCGCCATGATTGGGTGCTGGGGATCTAAACTTCGGTCATCATATTTGTCCAAAAGAGCTCATTCCCAGTGATCTATCTCTTCAAGAAAGACGTCAGTGTTGAATTGAAGGAGCAGAGAAGGAGGACTTCAGTTTTGGAGTGAAGGAGGAGGAAGAGGAGGAACTCAGTGTTGGAGTAAAGCTGGGGGACAGTGACCACATTTCCTCCATTTTCCTCAGCAGCTACTGGCTTTTTCCTGTGGCCAGTCACATCCAGGATTCTAGGACCTCCACGATACATAGGTCTGGAGAAGGAATTAAAAGATTGAGGTCCAAATCCTCAGCCAGGACGAGTGCAGGTTCTAAGAGAAAAGTATGGATAACTGTCTCCCCACGGCAGGTCCTTCTCCAGAAAAGAGGGTTCTAGCCACCCACAATGGCAGTTCTTGGTGACAAAGGGCTCCTTCACTATCACCGGCCGCCAAAGGTAAAGCAAAAGAGAAGTGAAGGGTCTGTGAGGAGGCTCACAGTGTTCAAGTCAATAATTTAGCATTCTCCTTGGAGCAATGATTTCTCAAGGTGTCTGGGCAGGAGTGGGAAATGACTTCACCGCAAAGGCTCTGCCTGCATTGAAAGGGATAAAGCCTGCCTTTGTTATACTCCTGGCTTCTGTTCCCTTTGCTCTAAAACATGAAAGCTTCTGGCATGGCATCTCACTTTAGCACCATTGTTTCTGGATTGGCTACTGAGAGGGCTGCTCATGGGAAAGCATCTGTCCCAGGCCAGGCTCCTGTTGGATTAACATCCTGCTTTGACATGCAGCCCTCCTTGGAAGTTTGGACAAAACAGGTGAAGTACATACTTGGACCAGCTCTACTGGCTTCACCTGACCTGAGAAGTGCTGATTGAAAGCCAAAACTTAACATACATCCATTCACTCACTCACTCACTCACTCATTCAACAGATATGCTCTGAGCTTCCTTTGTATTCTTGGGAGTTAGAACTATAGCAAGGAGCAAACAAAATAATTATAGCATAAATCCTTGAGGAAGAAAAAGGCCTTCTTTCATCTTGAAAAGGTAAAGGGGGCTGGATAGATGTGTCCGCCATTAAAGATGCTTGCTTGCAAAGCCTGTTGGTTCAGGTTGGATTCTGTAGTACCTATATAAAGCCAGATGCACAAAATGGCACATGTGTCTGGAGTTTGTTTGTAGTGGCATGAGGACTAGCATGATCTCTCTCTCTCTTTCTCTCTCTCTCTCTCTCTCTCCTTCTCTCCCTCCCTCCCTCCCTTGCTTTTTCTCTCTGTCATTCATTCTAAAGTAAACAAATAATTTTTTTAAAAAGGTGAAAAGTAGATAGAAAGTCCTTTCTAGGAATGTGAAAAGGGAATCACAATTTGGAATCCCTGGACAAGATTTGAGATTTCTGGAGAAGATTAAGGGTTAAGAACCCAATTAGGCTGCTGGAGAGATGGCTCAGTGGACAATGGCTGTCAGACAAGCACAAAGACCTGATTTTGTATCCTCAGCACTCAGGAGGTGGACACTAGGGATTCCTGGGACAAGCTGGTTGGCAGAACTGGCCACATGGACTGGCCATGGGTTCAAGTGAATGCCTGCCTCACAAAATAAGGTGCAGAGCATTCGAGGAAGATACCCATCATCAACCTCTGGCCTCCACACATACATATGCACTTGCACATACATGTGTACCCACACACATGTGAAAATGGACACATACTTATGTACCAAAACCCTCAGTAAATATCCATTAAGAAAAGAATGAACTGGACAAAAAAAGGGCCTTCAATAACAAAGAAAACTCCAGCATGCAACCTGCAATTTCAATTCCCACTCAGTCAATGCTAAATGATGCAGTTTGAGATGGATCTCGGATCTCCCTACAGCCAAGATTTTGCTCAAGCCCACTGGAACTGTGAGGGGTCATGCAGCTCCAGAGACACCCCTCCCCTTGAGTGAAACTAAGGTGCTAAAACTGATTGGTTCCGTCTGACCAATCAGCTGTCTCTCTGACTCACCTGGGAAAAACTTAAATTAACTTTCCTAGAAAAAAGCGCTCTCTTTCCCACATGGCAGGCTAGCAGAAGGACCTCTGAATCTCCAGGCCTTAGAAAGGTAAGGCCTACCCCACCCCAGCTCTAGATTTTTCCCTCATGAACCTTTCCTTCTCATGATGGGAGCCCTCTGTTACCTTTTCTTCTTCAGCTTGTTTAGCTGAACAGCATAAGTTCTATTAAACTCTCTGACACGTGTTTTCCCCATACTGGTTGCTGGAGAACTCTCTAACTCCCCATGTTCCCTTAAATAATAAAGTCTCCCACTATACCTTACTATCTTGTTGTCTATGATTTTAATTCTTTAACTTTGTAGACAAGAACTCAACTCGGGTACTCTTTAAACTTTGGGGTACATTGGAATTTTTGCTGGGCCTTATGTAAATTCTAACTCCCTGCTCACCCCATTTCAGAACTATAGCTCCTGGCAGAGGACTCTGCCAAGGTGGCTATAGGAACACTCCTCACCTCATGGCAGACCGAGCAGTGTTCTCCAGGATAAAAATCTCTCAGGCAGGGAAAAAAATGCCCCTGAGAATCTCAGTGTGAGGAATTGGCTCATAAGCAACTCGGGTTTGCAGACAAGCAGCTGGACAGAGCAAGGGAACCCTGGTTAGTTTTACCTTATCAAGGACACTTGCATAACTCAATTTACCTAAAAATGACTGTCTAGTGTACCACATATATCACAGAGCTCCTTCTACCCAGGTAGAAGTGCTGGAGGCAGCACTGACGTCAGCGCCAAGCTGCGCCAGAGGCGGGGCGCAGCCTCGTGCTGGGATTGGCTGGCTTGGGGAGGGCGGCCGCGCTCATTGGCTGGCGAGGTTTTAGAGGGCGTCTCATTGTTTTAGGCTAAATCAAGCCTTGTTGAAGAGTACAGATTTGAAGCCTGGGAAGATGCCCCAATGGTTAAAGGTGCTTCCTTGTAAAACCTGCTGACCTGGGTTCAATTCCCCAGGTACCTACATAAGCCAGATACAAAAAGCAGTGTACGTGGTGCAAATATTTACTTGTTTGCAGCAGCAGGAGACCCTGACATGGGCACGCGCGCGCACACACACACGTGCAAACAAATACATCAACAGTATTTTTTTAAAAAAAGAGTAGAGCTTTGGCCTCTTGCCCTCACTGATTATTGCATCATCTCCTGGTTGGAGTCACAATAATGCTATATGAGGTAACTATAAGCATTCAGTGTGAAAATGTGTCCATCAGAGCATCCCAAAAGAGAGAGGGTTTCCATCCGAACAAATCAGGAGAGTTTTGTTGAAAACATGAGCCTACGGCTGAGATGGCTCAATCATTAAAGTACCTATATGAGGACCTGAGTTCAGATCCCCTGCTCACATAAAAAGCCAGATGTGGAGGTGGGTTCCTGTAATCCCTGTGCCAAGGCAGGATCCCTGGGGCTCCTTGATTCAGGTTAAGTGAGAGACCCTGATGGAGAGTGGTCGAGGAGACACCCGATGTCAACGTCTGGCCTTCACACACACGTGCAGGAACACGCACACACACACCCCGCGTCTGGGCTTCTGCAAGTCACCTGCGTCCGCGCACCCTTGGGACCAGGCGCACAGGGTGGGAAGAAGGGGAACACGGCTCAGAGTTTATTTTCGGAGCCAGCTCACTAAAAATACCTCGGCTTTCCTGCTCGCTCCCTCCCAGTTGACCCGAACGGCCCGCGGCCCGCGGCCCGCAGCCGCCCCTCCCTCGGCCCGCTGTCCTTTAACGGGAAGGGCGTGGGACGGACTCCTGCCTCGGCCCCTCGGCCCTCCACCGTCCGTCGGTCCAGGGGACGGACGCGAGCCGCGCCGTGCCGGGCCGGCCCGCGGGCGGCACTGACGTCAGCGCCGAGCTGCGCCGGAGGCGGGGCGCAGCCTCGCGCTGGGATTGGCTGGCCCGGGAGGGCGGCCGCGCTCATTGGCTGGCGAGGTTTTAGAGGGAGTCCGGCTCTCCACTTAAAGCGGGCGGCGGCGGCGGCGGAGCAGCGCAGAGCTGCCATCCAGCCTCGCCGTGCCCGCGGCGGGCGCGCAGCCCGGGAGCCCCGCAGACATGGCCAAGGCGGCCAAGGACCTGAACCCAGGCGTGCAGAAGGTGAGCCGAGGCGCGTGGGATTGCCGCTTCCTTCCCCGCGGCTCCTGCCCGCCTGGTGCGGGGACTCACCTGAAGGCAGCAGAGGAGACCTGGGAGTGGGCGGGAGTGAGGTGCTGGAGCTGGCAGGCTCACCCCAAAGCCGCCTCTCGAAGCTGCGCTTCTGCAGAGGGCTTACCAGGGGCCTTCCGTCTTTGCCATGCTAACTAAATTCGAACTAATGTGAAACTTTTTGGATAGAGGTACTTCTGCCAGGTCGGAGAAAATGTTCTAGCATCCCCTTCCTGTCTCCTCGGATTCCTGGCCCCTCTGATTGGCTTTAGTGCAGGTTGGGGGACTGTGATACCCCCCCCCCCCGCTTGTGTGGTTTCCTTAGCACACAACAGCCTTTCTAGCAAAGGGAGACTGATTTCAGTCCTCAGGGTCAGACTTTCCGTTTCAAGAATGGCTGGCCCAGAGCCCAGAAGGTCATGGGTAAATTGCTTCAGGCAAGCCCGCTACCTGCTTACCTGGGGCTCCCAGAGAGCAGGCCGCTAGGAGATTTAAAGACATGGGGACAGAGACAATTTAGGCTTGCACAGAAGGAGAAACTGAGGTCCAGGGTCACAAGGAGTTGGTTCCAAGAGGCAGCAGCTTGGGAGACAATCCTGAGGTGTTCAAGCCCCGGCCCTGGCTCGTTTTGGCTGTTCCAGAGTAACCAAGTCACTTTCTGAGATGCAGTTTCCCTGTCTGTAATGTAGCCAAAATAGACCCCACATTTCTCCCAACAAACCTAACAACAGTGATACTGTTGGTTAATCTTCCTCAAGCAGTAATTATTAAACTGATTTCAGAGTATTTAATCTTATAAGTCAAAGTCCACCTTAGCTACTATTATATGTGAGGTAGAAGAAGAGAATAGAAAGTAAGGAAAAAAAAAGAGAAAGCAAGAAGGTAAACAAGCAAGAAAGGAAGAAAGAGAGAGAGGGAGGGGGGCAAGGGACAGCATCAGAGTCAAAATAAAGAGGCCAGCCAACTGCAGTGAGGCCCACCATTCCCCGTCTAACAGTTGTGCCCTTCCACACGGCCTGCTCCAGACATGGCTCCCTCGGAGCCCAGCAAATCCCTCTGCGAGTTGGGCCAAATCAGATTTAATCTGGGTATCTCCCTGGAATGTACCATGCCCTTGGCATTTGCCAGACTAGCTGTAGAATCAAGTCACCTCTCCTTCTGTGGAATTCTTATGACATTAGATGTGGGGGAGGTACCTGCCACTGACATGCAGACACTGCTGTCTCTCACTGCTCTGTGCAATATTCTCAGGTGAGCCAAAACAACATGATACCACACACACACACACACACACACGGAGCTAGTCTCTAAAAACACTGAGGAAAGCACAGAGCATGCAGCAGGCCAAGCCTGTCAGGTTTGCGTATGATACACTGCATGCATTGTTTTTTTCCCCTCAACTGTAACACTGTGATATGTATGTATATGAACATATCCCCAAATTTATCAAAATAGAAGAATTGAGGGAAAGTGACCATCTTCAGGAAAATTAAATGACTTTGGGTGTGGGTGTTGATTTCATGCTGATGACAGCATGTGATGATGTGAGGTCCCATCTTCTCAGAAGCCCAGGCCATGCTTGGAGAAAGTCCTGTTGTTATTTTCCTTTACATAGGAGACTGTGATTATCTGGATTAGAGGTGGAACATGTTCTCCTTCTTGTCACCCTCGAGTGCCAACTTTCTTGGCCTGCAAAGGGCTTATTTTTCATTTAGATCCAATTACAGGCTTAGAGAAAGAATGTGGTGGGTAGAGATGAAGGGTGGATATTTTTTTTTTACCTCTTGGAATTTCCACAATCAGGGAAGATCACTGCCTCACACTGTGGATTAGCTCGTGTCTTCAGCCCAGAGTGGAGGGAAGGGAGGGTGGGGAGAAGCAGGCCACACTGCAGTGACTGAGCACTGTGTCCTATCAACAGCATGCTGAAAAGATTTTATTGCATATTTACTTTGTAAATCTGCAACAGGGCTGGGGGTTACAGCATTTGGCTTCAGACATTTTGAAACACTCTCACAAAGTCTTCCAGGTGCAAAGGAACTATTTGCAAAATGTGGAATGCTTCAAATGGCATGTACCACTATCTCCCTGGCCATGGCCCCCAAGGGTAGGGAGGAGAGGGGAGGGGAGGGAATCCCCAGCAGCTTAAACTTCATTAAAAGGTCTTTAAGAGAGAACATAAAATCCCAATCTGGAGTTGCCTAAGAGATCATCTGACCAAGGGAAGGCAGACGATGGTCACACACATCCACAGTGGCAGAACTGAGGACCAGCCCCAAGCTCCTCTTACCCCTGTTGAGTCAAGTGTTCCCACTGGCTACACTTGAACCATCTTTTCTACTGTGAAAGAGAAGGTTCGTTCATACAAAGACGTCCCTGAGCATGGTGAAGTTACCAACATTCCACGTAGCAGAATCTAGAAGGCCAAATGCCATCTCTTGGTGGAACTAATCACTTTGATGGATCTGATCTATTGTTTACTTAGAATTTTGTTTATTGATACAGGGTTTGGCCTTAGATCTGGGCTCAAATCCCAGCTCCACCACTTCCTAGCTAGTGTTCTCAGGCAAGGTAACTAACTTCTGAGTTGGTATCCGTGCCTTATCTAAAAACTGAAGAAACAGTAGTAGCCTCTTCTCAAGGTGGCCATGAGGATTATATGAGATCATATGAGCACTCAGTTCAAAGCAGCTGCTCATATTCCTGGTGGTGATGCTTCTGTTTGATGAGTAGGCAGTACTACTGAAAGGAGTCTGTTGAGAAATGAAAGATACACTTTAATTTCTGACTGTTTAACAGTTCTGTGTGACGAGCACTGAAGCCAATGGCCAGCCTTCTAAGCTAGAACAGTCACCAATGATCTTGCTTTCATTCTCACCCAGCACATATCTAGTGTGTTTACGTAGACATGGATCTCTCCTTCTGAACATGGATGGCCAGGCACTGAGTAGTTCACCCTAGATGTGTAGAATTTTAGACCTGAAAGGACTCAGGGTCCTTTTCACTCTTTAGATAAAGAAACAGAAGCTCAGAGGGATCAAGCTCCTGACCACACATTACTGCACAGTCTATTAGACACTGAAAGCACCCCTTAGGGCCTGGGGCCCTCTGTGAAGCACAGATCTGACAGCATATACATTCTTGACAGTGCAGGTGTCAGTGGTGGGCTCCCAAGAGTTTCAGCACAGCACCCTAGGAGCAAGGGGAAGTCTGAGTGCACAACCAGATTCAGCTAGGCGCCCCTCAACCTTTCTCACATCACAGTCTGCCTGGCTTCCCCTGCTCCAGGCTAGTTCCCTCCTGTCCCCAGGCCTTTCTGCTTTTGCCTCCAATTCCTGCAGTGTGCAAAACTGTTGGCGCCTCACCCAGGCAGGCCAGTCCAATGTCAACACAGCTCCTCAAGAATTGTCGTTGGCTCCCTCGGTCTTAAAAACATATTAAGCTGTCATTTAAAGACCTTAATAGGCAATATATTGGAGGCTTTCCCATAGGTGTATAAAGAAACTTGGCTCTAAAATGAGAGAGAGAGAGAGAGAGAGAGAGAGAGAGAGAGAGACTGAGAATATGATTCAAGTCCCTCTTACATTTTTTTCTATTAATTGCTGTGTGTGCATATGAAGGTCAAAAGTCGATGTCCGGTGTCTTCCTCAGTTGCTCTCCACCTTATGTTTTGAAGCAGGGTCTCTTGCTGAACATAGAGCGCACTGATTGAGCTAGCCAGCAAGCCTCAGGGATCCTCCTGTCCTGCCTCCCCAGTGCTGGTGTTACAGGAACACACTGCCATGTCCGGTTTTTAACAGGTGCTGAGAGTTTTAACTCAGGTCCTCATACTTGAGTGAGAAGCACTTTATCCACTGGGCCATCTCTCAAATCCCTCTAAATATTTGCAAAGAATCTCCGAAAACAAGTGAGAGCCCTTCCTCTGTAAGTTGCAGACTGCCTTTCTAATGTGCAGGTGTGTATGAATAGGTTCTCTTGATGGCTGGCAGGGGCCTAGAGCAATATACCAGCCATCTGAGGTGGTGGGAGACTAGACTGGCCAGGGACTTGCCAACACTCCTGTAAGGAGGACTCTTGGTCAATGACTGTGTTCGCCTCTCAGGATGTTGGAGCTTCATCTTTGAGTCACCCTGACTGTGCAAAGATGACATAGAAATAAGAATGGGCTGGAATCAGCAGAGATGGGGGCAGGAAAGCAGGAGGTGTGCCTGTCTTTCCCACCTATACTCTGGTCGCTTCCCATGGGACATGGGAGGAGTTAGGTGGGCTCCAGGAGAGGGAATGACTTTGATTTGGGGAAGGAGAATCATTCTTGCTTTGCTTCTCATACATTCAAAAAGTCTGTGTAGAATAAAGTGGATATAAGCCATGACACGTAACAGACCTTGAGAGTTCTTACCTCCCCTCTTGCTCCATACCTTTCAAATGCTCATTTCAAGAACAGACTTCTGGCAGGGACTTAAGTCACTGAAGTTATTACAGGCACGGTTGGGCTGGAGATGCACCTTAGGGGTCAAGCACTTGCTAAGCACACACTGACCCTGGAGCCATCCCCAGCATCACAAAATAAATTAACCAAGTCCTTAAATAACAATAATATAATAATAATTATTATTATTGCAAGCAGTTATTCACTGGAGGACTTTGCATAAACCATTCTTTCTAGGAAGTGGGTGGAATCTAGTTGTCTTTTTTTTTTTACTTCAGCCTGCTGATCTTTTTATTACATCAGGCTACCTCCCAAATATCAAGTGATAATGGCAAAATAGGCCTAAAACACCATTTGGCTAAAAGCAGAACTGTGAAGCAGCCTTTCAGGTTATCCCAAAGGAGGAGACAATTGTTGCCCTTCAGCACTTTCCCAAGTACACTCTCCACTTTTCATTTTGTAACAGGAAGAGAACTGGGCTGGCAGCTGCCTCGCCCTCATGCGATACAAGGTCACCAGCCTGTTCTAGGGGGTTCTTTGAAGATCAGAGCACTTCCTTAACTGCATGTGTGGCTTTTGTGGTGTCCAAAACCATTCTTGGTGTCGCCTATGTCAACAACAAATCAGAAGCTCTAAAATTTGTTTTTATGGAACATTTGTGGGAGGGATTGAAGATTCTGAAGTTTGATCTCTTGGGCACTGAAACTCTTAGTGGTTGAAACATAGATTTGGAATCTAATCTTAAATACTTGATGTAGTAACTGATTCTATAAAATTAGAATTGGTAATACAATGCAAGGCTTTGTAAAGCTCTCAAATTAACTCCATGGCTCCTCTTTGTGGTATGCTCATATGTGCAGGTGCACATGTGTGTGCATGCATGTGGAGACCAGAGGACAATCTCAGGTGTGCATCAGGTACACTATCCACATTTTATTGAGATAGGATCATTCATTGGCCCAGAGCTCACCAATCAGGCTAAACTAGCTGGCCATTGACTCCCAGGGATCCTCTCATCTTTCCTCCCCAGTGCTGGGATTTTAGGCATGCACCACCAGGCCAGGCTTGTTTATGTGGATTATGGAGATTGAATCAGATCTTCATGCTTGGGAAGCAATCTCTTTCCTGACTGAGCCATCTCCCCACTCTATATTTGCCTTTTTATATGAGAAGTGAGCCCTTTCACATTTTTTCTTTCTCAGAAGGAGCGCATTTGTTCTTATTGCTATCAACTATTTGGATTCTTGCCTCCCAACAAATTTATCTGTCCTCCACTAGGAGAGACAAGTTTGGAGAAAAGTAAAAGAGGAGAAGGTATTTGCAAGGGCACTGAAGACACTTGACGTGTGCTCATACATCATCACATTTAGCCTTATGGACCACCCTGGCTGTGTCCTTCTTGCACATGAGTAAATTAAGACTAAAAATTTTAAATGATTTGCTTAAGATCACATTATGACAGGCTAAGAAGTCAAAGCCAGGTCTCTCAGATTGCAAAACTTTAGCTCATCCATCAGAAGCAGAAGTCTGGTGGTGGAGAGGGTGAATGTTAGGTTAGTTTTGCATACGTATTATATTCTTCCAGCTCACTGATATTCTAAGAGCAACCTCTCAGCATTTTCCCAGTGTCACCAGGTGTCTGTTCTCCTCTTATATGTACCACCGTGAGTATATTGTCACCCTCACCAAGTCACAGCCATTTTACAGGTATAGAATACTTTCCAGATTTCTCTTGCTTTTCTAGAAGGCTGATAGAAATCTCTAAGTGAGAGGTTGTTACAGAGACCAATTAAGAAATCACATTATTATCACAAAATTCTGATTCTTAATAAACAAATTCTAGAGATCCTAGACCCAAAGGTTCCAGGAAACTCTAGTGTGGGGATAAACATGCTCTGGGAATGTGCATCTGGACATGCCTGATCAGCCTGACTCATACTCCTCCCAGCCATATGAGAATCAGAACAAGCAAGCCACAGCCTGGCTTCCACTAGAACATACTTTAAAAGGAAATAAGATTGCTAAAGGGGAGTAAACCAAAGGCCCTATTTGGCATCTCTGTCTTTTGAAGGAACATGAGTGTCCAGCCCTAGGTGGCTATCAAATTAACATGATTTATTTAAATATTGACTTTTTTCTGTCCAATCTTATTTTAAAACATTGGATCCTTTGTAAAATGTAGCTTTGGAGACAAATCCAAATGAATCATTGTGTAAGAGATGAGTAGACATGGATGATCTGCAGGTTCAAGCCCTGCATGCTACACTTGGTAAACAGGGAGGACATAGCTGAGCGCAGCCAGGACCAAGATACCTTGACGTATTGCATCTCTTGTGAATGAAGAAAAAAAAGAATGCCTATCCCTCCTGTCATATTTAGCCACACGCTGGGATGAATCTTCAAACCAGGTGCAATTTTGGGGAGGAAAGTATTTATTGAAAGTACAGATTGAGGGGAAGTTCCGTAATAGCGAAAGAGGCTGGCCCTCTATCACAGGTCCGAGCAGAGAAAGAAACCCATCACCAACACCATACACACAGAACAGCAAATAGGCAGGAGGGCCAGGAGAGAATTCTTTCACCTTTATATAGCCCTAGAGTGGGGTCTTACAATTCTATCCCAGACTTAATGGCTTCCTGAGTCTCTGGAATTTCCTTCCTTCACTGCCCAAACAGGAAAGGATGTTTACTTCTAGCTTTCCTGAGCTTCCTTACATCCTGCCCCCTACTGACAGGCTGCCTTCCAGTAAACATCCTCAGAGACCCACCCAAGATAATTAAAAAGATCAAGTTGGCAACAAAACCTAACCATCACACCTCCCTAGAGAGAGAATGTTCTTGCTATACCCAGAGTCTCCCAATTTTGCATCAGGCTCATTTATCTTCAAAACTCAGAGGGTCAAGTGAATATTCTGGGTGTGGACTTAGGTTTAGCCACCAATATCAGATGGCATTTTGATGATTAAAATGCCACACAGCATTTTCACAGATGGAGATCTAGACAAGACTCCCAGTTCTGCCATTTACCAGGTCCAACAATCTTTGCCAAGTGACTTATCCTCCATGGTCCTATGGTCCTTAATTTGAGAAAGAAAGCTAATAGTGGTTCTACATTAAAATGAGTGTTGAATGAAAAAAATGCATGTAATAAGCATTTCTTCTTACTGTTATTTATATCTACTCTCATCAGAACAAAGCAAAAACCTCATAAGTCATTAAGTGTTGGAAGATTGGAAGACCAATTTCAGTTCACCTGCATCACATGTGGCTTCTAAGATATCAGATAGCAGGACCTTCTTTTTGTAGCTAAACATGACCTAGGCATAAATATACTCATCCCATAGCATATGCAAAATCATGGGAATAGCAACCATTAATCTTGGGTGTCACAGCCTTCACTGTGTCCAGCATCAGTCCCTAACCCCAGCAGTGTGATCTTACCCAGGCACTATCCTTACATGTCTTGCTTAGAAAGTAGCGTGATAGACACTTACTTCTTCCTGTAGGAAATATCTATGTAGCATCTATTATGTTCCATCCACTATGTTGTTATATAAAACAATAAATAAGAAAGCTCCAGCCCCTGCCATACTAATTTGAATCTGATGGAATTCCTCCTTCACCTGGTAAGACAAAAGCCAAATAATATGTTCTGTGTATTTACATACTGTTAAATGCCCCAGAAGTGTACACCTTCAGAACTATTTCCCAACCTGACATTGCTTCAGTATTATTAAGGAATGGGTGTTCCGGTCATCACATTTTTTAAAGGGCCTATCAGGAACAAACCATAAGATGCATTGAGTCAAAAGAAGTTCCCAGGTCCCATTCATATTCAGCTCCAGCCCTCCTGCACAAATATGGAGGTAGACCAGTTGTCTGTGCTGAGCACATGCCCTCATAGATACCTTACACTATGTTTTTTTGTGATGTTGATGTCAGGTACACCAAAGGGCAAAAGCACAGGCAAAGGCCAATTGCTGACTAATTTCCTATAAGAAGCATGTCCTTAAGAAGAGAGCATCTATTTAAGATATATGACTAAGTAGCATTTCTAGGTACTGATTCATAAGGCCTACCACTGAGGTGACTGACCCAAGTCATCTGCTGGCTGCAGGAAGTAGACAGGAAAAAGGATCCTAGCTTTGTCCTCAACCTGAAAGAGAGCCAGCTAGCCACTGACACAGACCTGCGCTTCCAACCCCAGCCCAGTCCTATGGCTAGCCAGATGCTCCTTTAAGGGAACTTTGCCATTATGGGAGGGCTTTTTCCTTTACTTCTTTGTTGACACAGAATCTCACCGTGAAGCCCATGCTGGTCTTGAACTCATCATTTTCTTGCCCAAGCCTTCCAAGTGCTAGAATTACCAGCTGGGGACATGTACCACAAGTCTGGGCCAAAGCACCCACATTTAGGCTTTTACATTTTTAGTACTGGAAATCAAACTCATGGCCTTGAACATGCCAGGCAAACCCTCTACCACTAAGCTACATTTCTAGCGCTTAGAAAGGAGGCTTTTAACCAGATATCTGTAGCTATAAATCAAGGGTGTCAGGGAACTTAAATGAGCAAAACTATTGCATCTTTATATCCCCAACTTCTCACTAAAATTTAACATTTTCTTACATTATGAATACAGGCAAACGCCCTGGAAGTTTATCAACCCCGGGCCTTTAATATCAATGGAAATCAGTAATTATACAAATGACATCAGTTTTGGACATACCATTTCTAGCCATCCCTGCTGTGAAAAGACAGACATAACCACCAATTCCATTTCTTATTGACTAACTTTTAAAAGGCATATATGTTACTAAATCATAGGTCTGATTTGTGTGTTAATATTATTACAGCATTATTGGTTTGCTTTATGATTTTATTATGTACATTTAAAACCTTGTTCTGAAAAGAAATGCTTTCATATCTAAGAGCCAGAAAATCCCCAAAATATTTATCTCTTCCCATTAAGAGTAAAGTTTTTACACATTGTGCACACATTCACACAATAGAACACATGCATATATAAAAATATGCACGCATGTATCTATGCAGGATGGAGACCCGAAGCTCTTGGAGCAGACAAATTGGATTCAAGGCCCAGCCTTATCATTCATTCCCTGTGACTTTGAACAAGTGTCAATTTAGCTCTGGGCTTCATCCATAAAATGGACATAAAAGTCATTACAGCAATACTCTGTTATGTTCCTGGCATAGTACTCGACATATGAGGAGTGTGTTAATATAGATCTTATCTAAAGAACACAAAACTCCAAAGAAAATAAATCATTCATTTAATGAAATTCTCTTGCCAACAGCTGATTTTGCCAACTTACCTTTGGAAGGATGGCATGGTGGCTCATACCTGTCATCCCAGCACTCAGGAGGCTGAGGCAGGAGGATTGCCACAAGCTCAAGGCCCACTTGAGCCACATAGCAAGTACCAGGCCAATCAGGGCTAAATAGGAATCCTTTGACACAAACAAACAAACAAAACCCCCACATGTATTGTACGATTATTGCTTGCTAATCTGAGAACTGGGAAAATAAGAGGAAAGGAATTGTTAAATCTCTGGTTTCCGAAAAAGGAACCACCTACTCTAAACCTCACCATCTGAGCAGTGTCCTGACCAGAGGAGACCAAAGGAGGAAGTTCTTCATCTTTCCTAGGGAGGTCAGGAAAGACTTCCCAAGGAGGCAATGTGAGCCGAGTGTTGAAAGACAGACAAGGATGGATGAAGATCGAGTTTCATGCCTTCCCGACTCCGTGCTCACACTCTCCACCATGTTTGACGTCTAACTTGGGGGACAACACCCTCTGCCCTGGGCCCTGGAGGAATGCTTGGCAGTTGATCCCCCCTTACAGCTGGTCATTTTTTATTTTCTTATCTGAGAATGTTTTCTTTTTCCCTGTGGTAGAGCATATCTCTTTTTAGCTCATGTATGGGATGTGTGCATGTGTATTCATATGTGTGTCCAGTCCAGAAGTCAGTCAGGTCTTTTCCTTGATAACTCTCCACCTTAGTCATTGAGACAGGGCCTCTCACTTAACCCAAAGCTTGGATTGTCCACTTACCAGTTTGACCTTGAGAGCTGGAATTATAAGCATGTACCATTACACTGGACATTTATCTGGGTGCTAGGGATCTGAACTCAGGTCCTCACTCTTGTGTGGTATGCTGAGATTCACAAGCCCATCTGGAGTTCCAGAAATCTCACTCACATTGAACTTGAGTTTTGCAGAAGCATCTAGACTGTGCATGAAACAAAAAGACGAAAGACAGAATCCAATCTATGTGGAAAGGGGGTATATACACGCCCTCTGGGGAGCTCCACACAGTGTGAGCAGAACAGGAAACTGCCGTCTGGTATCACTGGACCTGTGTGCTCTGTGCTCTACTGCAATGCCAGTTAAATGATTAGAGGAGCAGAAACACCAAGTGCAATTCCTTCGTGCACTATGCAGGTGCCATCAGCCTTCTGAAAGATGGGAAGTTGGTCCTCAAACACCCAGAATCTTGAGACAAAGCAGTCTCTCTCATACAGTTCTTCCTTCAGAGTTCTGACTTGGTGTGAGGATATAAATTCTTTTTTGCCTTACTTCAGAGCAGGTGATGCATCTATGGTTTAGATATCAAACTGTCACTAGATTGGTTGTTCCAAGTTTTTGCCAATTGTATGTAGTACTTCAAATAGAGAGGAGGAGCCCTTGCATAGTTCCCTGGCAGTTTTCATGGGCATTGTCAATGTGTTTACAAGGTCCTGAAGAAAGGACATGATTTGATGAAGAAACCCTTTATCCCACACAGCCAACAGGCCCCCACATCCCAGGAGAAAATCACAGCCCTGTTGAAAGATTCACAGCTAATTAGACTTCATGTCATCACCACCTCCTCACCTTTCCTACAGCTCAGGAGCAGGACTGACACAGGGAAAATCCTTGAATTCTTATTTGAATAATGCTTAGGCTATGCATTTTAGCAGTTAAAAATTAATTTTTGTTAGGCACAAAAGTCCTTAGAAGAAAGTCTTCATTTTCTTGTTTAATGAATAAGGAAACAGACCCAGCAGCAAAGCCAGGTGATTGGTGACTTGCTCCTGGTCACAGAGCTAGACTGTAGACAAGCTCGCATTAGAACTCAGGATACTGCAGCTGGGAAGGCCGCGCAGTGGTAGAGCATTTACTAGGCATTTGCCTAGTGTGCATAAGGTTCAGAATTCCATCCCTAGCACTGCAAAAAGGAGAAGGAAGAGGAGGGTGGCAAGGAGGAAAAAGGAGAAGACGTCAAAGTTAGGGCACAGGAAGAGGGGTGTGTGTGTGTGTGTGTGTGTGTGTGTGTGTGTGTGTGTGTGTGTGTGTGTGTGTAGGACAGAGGGCAATCTTGGGTGTTATTCCTCAAGCACAATCCACCTTTTTTTTTTTTTTTGAGACAGTGTTTCTCACTAACCGTGAACTCAGCAAATAGGCTAGAGTGACTGGCCAACAACCCACAGGGATCTGCCTGTCCTTGCCTCCCTGGTGCTAGGATTTCAAGAGTGCCACTATACCGGCATTTTCCCCATGTGTTCTAGGGATCAAACTCAGGTCCTTGTACTTGCAAGGCAAGTACTTTACCCCCAAGTTATTTCCCCAGCCCTCAAAGTGTATTTTTAACTGTAAGTTGTTATAGCATTATGGAATGCTCTGTCTCTGTGACTTCTCCATTAGAGGAATGTTGGCCATCAAAATGAACTTTCTTTCACTAAAGATACCAGTGAGAAAGTAAAAGACAATTTATAGAGAGAAAATGTGTGTGTACATATAGATGATGAAGACTTGTATTCAGAATATATAAATAACCTCTACAAATTAATTATAAACTTCTAATGTTAGGAAAATAGGTGAAGATTAAATAGGAAGATGCCCACATGACTATTCCATTTAGACAAATTTATTTCTCATAAAAATACAAATGAAAAAGCATAACAAGAGCACATTACTCACCTAGCAGATTGCTAAAATTTCAATACTGACATTACAAATATTGGAAAGTCTGCAGATCACCTAGAACTCACATCGCCAAGGAGAATATAAAATGATAATAATACCACACTTGGAGGCATTGGGCCGTTTCTAATAAAATTAACTCTATGAATATCGCATGGCAATTTCCCTTCTAGGTGTATGTGCAGGAGAACGGGGCATGGATTCCACTGAAAACCCCTAGAAAGGAGTATCTGGAATATTTGTGTACAACAGCCTCCGACTGGTAACAGCTCAAAACTTCATCAACAGGAGGTTGAATACACAAGTTGTTTTGGATTTATACAACAGACCACAACAGAGTAGTTAGATATCTACATACATAATATTTTAACCATGCCAGATGCAAGAGTGCTCACCACAGAATTTCTTTTATGTCTTATTCAAGACAGGAAAATGAATCTCTACTGAATTAAGTTGGAACAGCAGCTTCCTTTCTAAGCAAGGGTACTGACTAGCAAAAGACACATGGGAACTTTCTGGAACATAGAAGGAATTCTGTATTTTATCAGCATGATGGTCTTATGAGCTATACAGATAATGAAATCAAGTGAACACTTGAGATTTGTGAATTTTTATACTTTATAAATTCTACTTAGAGGTATGAATAAAATATTCCAGAGACGATATTTGATGAGAGGATGCATATCCATGAGTAGAATGAGGAAATGGACAGGGTGGGGTGGGGGCAGGCAAAGGAGTTCAGGCCCCGGTTTGCCCTGCAGCCCCATACATGTGGCGCACGAAGGGCAACGTCTCTCGAGGAGCTGCTTTTAATTCTTCCTGTGACTCTAGACTGGGATGGGTGTCCATAACGGTCCCGCTGTGGCCATGACTTCCTCCAAATGACTTGTCACTGAGGCCTTGAACTTCCTCCGCCTGCACACGTCGGCTTGCGAGAGGGCTTTGTTCTCCATAAGCCCGGCTTCCATCCGCCCCAGTCTCCCCTCCAACTGCCGGCAGTTCCGACAGCTCTGAACCCCCTGAACACAAGCGATCGGCCGGAGCCATGTGCGCTGTCGTCTTGCTGCGCAGCGCCTGCTTCGGCTGCAACTGCAGCGAATTCCCCTCGGTTCTCCCTGTGAGTTCGGCACCTTGAGGCTCACAGGGCTGTGGATGAACAGAGAAGGGCGGCAACCGGGAATTAGAGGGAGAAGGAAATGCATTAAGTTTGGCCCCCTTCCTGGCAGAGACGATAGAAAGAGGGAAGGAAGGTGGGAACTTCGGGTACAATGCAGATGTGGAAGAGAGATCGGTGACCACCTCTCCAGGTGGTGCCCCCATTGCTTACTCCGAGAGCCACCCTGAACCCAGAGCAGGGTGGAAGACAGACTCCCAGGGTGCACTGCAGGACTCTGAAGATGAAAAGAAACTGGGAGGAATGCCAAGGCAGACCCTGAATTCTCAGGTACCTTCCAACTTACCTGAGCCACACCTCAGTGTTTCCGGTTTGCCATCAACCTCCCCAGTCCTTCCTGTGCACCCCTTGCTTTCTGGCTGGAGGTGTGCTACGAACAAGCTGCAGGGTTTCCCCAGGCTGGGAGGCAGTTGGCCAGGAGCCTCATCTCAGGAGACCTGGCCCACCCGAGGGATGGCCGACCGCAGCTGGCTGAAGCGAGCCAAGCCCTCTCTAGCTCAGACCCATATCTACTTTAAGTTTCTAGTTCGTGGTGAATATTTATTCTAAAATAAGGGCCAGTGGAAAAGTCCCATCTGCATGGATTTGCAGAGTTTTGCCTTTCCTCAGCCACCTTGACCAAACTCAGGAAAGCAGCGACTCCACTGCCAGGGCTTCTGAAAGGCCCTGGACCAGAGGACTAATGCTCACCCTGAAGACTCAGTGTGGGCATTCCCTTTTTCAGAATGCTTAATGTCAGTGCGTCTTGGTGCCATGACATGAGTTAGCCGAGTCGATGCCAGTCTGAATGTGACCACTTCTTGCAAGGCATGGATAAGTTTATTTAAAGTTTTGCTGGGTAAATTTGTTTTGTTGGTTGATATTTGAAAACATTTTTAAACTTTTCCTCCATGAACCCAAGACTCAGTACATATGCCAGCCAAACACTCTACCACTGAGCTATATTCTCAGCTTTCTCCTATTTACTGATAGAAAAATGCCCCCAAACTGTCTCCTAAGTTTATTGCCAGTTATTCCCTATGCCTCAGAGCCAAACACCAGACACCTTGGGGTGAGGGGCTAATCTAGAAGCCTTGCTTTGTAGAAGGCATGTTACGGCTCTTTTCCAGCATGGGCCAGTCATTGCCTGTATCAAGTTGTCCTCATCTTTACAAGAATCCCATCTTATAAGAAAGTAAACTCAGATCCAGAGGGATTCGGTGAGCTGCTATGATTGTACAGTTAGTCACTGATGGGCATGAATTGAGTGAAGGGAATCCGGTCCATAGTGCTTCCCTCTCTTCTGATATGTTTTCAGTGTTCTAGAAGTCTGGGTCATGAATATGGTCACAGGATGACTTTAGTCAACATTCCATCATGCATCGACAACACTGTAGCCTGCTAGTCAGGACTGACTTCCTCTCTCAGGTCCCTCGTGCTCCTCATTCTGCCAGGGAGAAAGTCCCTAGAGAGTACTGAAATGTCAAAGTCTATCGATTACTTTCCCATTGCAGAGACAAAATCCCCAGCCAGAAGCATCTTAGGGACAGGAAAGAGTTTATTCCGCTTACAGTTCCGGAGGGTGAGGAAGCAGAGAGAACAGCAAGCAGGCTAACACCTCAAGGCCTTCCCTCAGTGACACACTTTCTCAGCAAGGCTTTACCTCCCAAAGGTTCTACAACCTTCCAGAATAGCACCACCAGCTAAGAATTAAGTATTCAAACATATGAGTTTATGGGGAACTTTTCACACTTAACTTCTAAAACACTTCAAGCTTTGAAAAGGCAATTGTATCTAGCTAGAAATTAATGATGTTTCACTATTTGCTGTATTTTTATGGTTATGGTCTATTTTAACTAGACATTAGGGATAAAGTTCTTTTTTAAGAACACTTTTCAAAGACTGATTTATGGCACTATAAATAAGTATATAGTCGCACTGATGGCATGCAGAGAAGAAAGCACATGAGGGGGGAAGACAGGGTTTTGTAAGCATCTGATGCTCGATTCCCCCTGGTCACTACAACAGTTTCCCTGCATTCTCAGGAGTGATCTAATAGCCACCCATGGAGTGCTAGAGACTACGATGTGAAGGGTGGTGTGTGGCTCAGTGGTAGCATGCCTGCGTAGCGTGTACCAGGTCTTGGGTTCTATTCCAAATACCACAAACATGTATGATAAAGGTAGAACAAAACTGAGATTGAAGGTCATAAAACATTTGCTGGGTTCATATAGGTAGTGCAAAAAGTACCCAGGGTTCAAGTTCAATGCCCAGAGCTCCCCCAACACTCTATCAACAAGTCCGCAGTAGCGGTGAACAAAGAGATGCTCCAAAGCAGGGAGCCAAGACCAGAAATGCCATGGAAAACCTCTCTCAGATTGACCCAAGTTTTCAGTTTCCTAGTACTTGTATGTATTCTATTTCATGGGAAAGTTTGGAGTGGAGACTCTCTGGAAAAGTCTTTGAGAAGGTGAAGAAATGGGCGTTCCTGCCCAGAAAGCATCCCTTGCCTTTTGGGAACAGGCAGGGGAAGACATGAACCAGAAGTGACCACTCCATAAGGAAATAAAGTTGAAACAAAGAGACCATTCTTTCCAAGTCCACCAGCCTTGAGTGGGTAGCATGAGTCTCGGTGTCTGCTGAACAGAAGGGGAGGCCATAAACAGGGGCTCAGGTGCCAAATAAGGTAAATGGCTGTTCCAGGAGCTAACAACACATCTGAAGGTGAGGGGGGCAGGAAAGAGCTGAAACCATTTGCTAGAGTCCAGGAGGACATGAGATGAGCTGAAGCAGAACCTGGAGGGAGAGGGGCTGCTGAGGGGGCAGAGGATAGAAATGGCTAACATGCTAGCTTCTGATGTCCCAGGAAGTATGGACAGAAAGCAAAATGCAAGTGTTCTCAAAATGGCTAAACAAGTATTTGTTAAGGAGCCACTAAGTTCGGGGAGCCATCCTGGGGACTGGCAACAGTGACATGATCACACAGAGAGGGCCTTGTTCTCTCAGAACTCACAGGAAGAAATACTGTTGACACTCATGTCCAGGATTAAGTAATCATCATAATGGGTGGTACAAAGAAATATACGGTACTGGGTTTTGTAAGTCCACGTGACCGGTCCAGAAGGGAGACGAGGAATTGAAGTCAGAGGAGAAGAAATGGTCGTGAAAAGGAAGTGTGGGGTAGGCTCAGGGGAATTTGGGATCTTTCTTGTGGCAAGCGTATCATTAAAGGAATATTCCAAATTTACTCAGGAGACGTTTGAATGTAACTTGGCTTTGGTAGTTCTGATTTGACATTTGAATTGTATCTGGTGAATTTAGAAGTAAGCCCTTGATGATGAACTACTCACAAAATGAATAGCTATTTGCTAATTTCTGGTTTTCTCTTTTGTTTGCTTGCTTGGTTTGGAGATAGTTTCGCTGTATAGTCCTGGATCGCCTGTATTTGCTATGTAGACCAGGCTGGCCTCAAATTCAGAGATCCACCTGCCTCTGTCACCACATTGCCCAGCCCTAATCTATTTTGTAAAATGGTGCTTGGAAAAAAAATTACCTAAAAATTTCTTAAGGTCTTTTCAGTTCTAAATTTTCTTACACACAGAAAGAAGTCATCTATAAGCAGTGTGCACAACTAAGTCATTATGCACAGGGGAAATCCAGGGAAGGATGAAATATTTGAGCATTTGAACTGAAAAAGTATATGTAATGTTAGTTTTTGAAACATGTTACCAAAAATAGAAAAAAGAGGGGAGTCATGTTTGAAACCAGAGGAACATCTTGCTAAAGGCACAAACTGAAATAAAAGTGTTACTTTACCAGGGAGGCTAACTGAAGGGTGTGTGTGTGTGTGTGTGTGTGTGTGTGTGTGTGTGTGTGTGTGTGTGTGTAAACAGGAGTGCATGCAGGCATGTGTGAAAGCTTCTATTATGACTGAACTAACTTACAATTTAGTCCTGAGATTACTAGCAGGATGCATTTGCCTAAGAGAAGCCTGCAGATATGTAATCAAGGAATGTGTAGTACACTTAGCATTTTTTCTTTTAAGATACTAAGATTCTAACAGACAAGACTAAAAGTCCTCCACCTTGATTTGCTCCATCTCCCCCATTCCAAAACTAATTTCAGTAAAAGTATGTTGTCCTTGGACAGAGCAGTAGTGGTACAAACTTAGAATTCACACACACACCCACCCACACACACACACACACACACACACACACACACACACACCAAACTATATTGCTATAGGAAGACATTCATTCTTAAGGTATCACACTGCTAAAATCAGAAGTGTCTCATAAAAATTGGGAGGTATATAAGCAAACAGAGCCAGACTCAAAATTACAGTCTATGAACAGTTGAAATCTAAGACCCATGAAATGAATTAATTTAATTTTCAAGTGTAACCTGAAGGCATCAGGCCTGGGAGCACTGACAGCTTGTTCTCATTTAGGACAGGGGAGGGAGGGGGAAGGGATCCTGTAAGGGACTTTATTGTATCTTCACTTCCCCTAGGCTGTTAGGATAAGATTCCCAGGGGGAGGGAGGGCAGATAACTAACTTCTGGTTCATAGTGAAGTCAATGGCTTTGCTGTACCTTTCTCAGAGATGCGGATTATACCCAAGGAAGGAAAAGGACAAGTCCTGGGACAGTGTTGTCAGAAGAGCAAGAGTGTCTGGGAAGAGATCAACTCCTGCCCTCTAGGTCTCCCCTTCAAGGGAAATTGGACTGTGTTCACCCTGTGGGCTAGAAGTGATGTCACAAAAGACCCTTTATAAGTCCCAGATTTGGTCTGGGGAAATAGCTCTGTTGGAAAAGTGCTTTCCTTGAAAGCATGAGGACCTAATAAACTGGACGTGGCGGTGGGGCTTGTAACTCCAGCACTGGGGAGGCAGACTAAGGAAAATCCTCTGGGGCTCACTGGCCAGCAAGTCTAGCCCAGGATGAAAGCCAGTGAGAGACCCTGTCTCAAAAACAGGTGCATGGTATACCTAAGTAATCACACCTGATGTTCTCTGGGCTCTGCAAGCACATGAACACACATGCATCTATACTTGTGCGCACATGCGCGTGCGCACACACACAGTTGTGTGTGGTGGCTCACAGATCTCAGGAAACTGAGGCAGGAGGTTTGCTGAAAGTTAGAGACCAGCCTGAGCTACGTAGTGAGTTCCAGGCCAGTCTGGACTGCAGTGTGAGATCTTGTCTCAGAAACAACAAACCTTCCATAGGTGGAAGGAGGAGAAAGAAGACCATTCCCTTTTCACATCTTCCTATACAGTGCCAGTAGCTAGTTCAAAGGCAGATGGGGTAGAAGGAAAATATGAGTTCAGCCTTAAAAACCCTATCTCATCAGTCCAGCTCTCTTAAGCATAAGATTTGTGGGCTTGCTTTGGATACATCGGCTTGTAAACCTCAGCTATCAGCAAGTCCCTGGCAGCCGAGGAGGTCGGTTTCCTCCATCACCATCGTTTGCACCCTGCCAATAGAATGTTAAACAAAGATGTCTGTGTCCAGAGCCTGAACTGCCACCTTCCTAGATTTTCCATGTGACATCACTCAGATCCACTCACTAATCATGAATCTCTCAGTGTGGACTGGGAACTTTTTTCCTTCTAGACTCCTTTGGGGGATACAAGAAACATTCAGAGGACTTGAAGGAGGGAACCCAGCCCTGAAGATGGCTTCATAGGACCTCTATAGCCCTTCTGTTCTGATGCCCCACATCTCAGGACTTTTTAAAATATGCTGATGTGAGCCTAATCATTGTCCCCCACTTTTATGCAAAACAGGGAGATAGTAAAAAAGACAAAGGAAAGAAAAGGGGTGAACAAACCCCTACCTTGGCTAAGCCCATGATGTGCCCAAAGAGAATCCAGAGGGAGGCCGGCACTACTAGCAGACGTGGTAAGCAGACACCATGATGGCAATGTCCTAAGACCATGGACAGTGCCGTCCTGCAGGTGCTTTAATTTCCTGTGTATGCATGCATACAACAAAGTTGAGTTTGTAAATCGGACACACAACCATAACTGCCAATAAAATACAGTTACAACAATGGGCTGTAACAGAATTGCCAGCATCGCTACTTTTGTGATTTCGGGCTACTATCAAGTAAGGGCAGTTGAAGAGAAGCACCATGACAATCTGCTAACTGAAGTGACTCTGATGGGAGGCCTAGGGCATATGTGGCATGGACACGCGGGGCAAAGGGACGGTCCAGGTGGATGGAGCAGGACAGCAGAAGTAATGTCATTGTTATGACATTACTCATAAAAAGTTCAGTCTACAACCTATGCATGGTTGATGTCTGGAACCATTTTATATTTATATTTATTATTATTTGTGTGTATATGTACGTGCTGTGTCTGTATGGACATACATGCGCCACTGCACACATTTGGTGGTCAGAGGACACCCTCATAGTGTTGGTGTCCCCTCCTCCCTTGTTTGAAGCAGGTCTTTGAATACCAGACTAGCTGGCCAGCAAGTTTCAGGACTCTTCGCTTCATCTCTCCTTGACTTAGGTGTGTGAGAAGTGCACACACATGAGCCGCTTAGCGTCTGCCCTTCCATGGGTGCTGGGATCAAACTCTGGTCAGCAGGTTTATAAAGCCTTTAACCACTGAGCCATCTCTCCAGCCCCTATTTCTGGAACTTTCTGTGTAGTATTTTTAGTAATAGGGTAGACCACAAGTAGCTGTAACCATTCAGAGCTGCACCACAGATCTGGAGGATTTGTGGAATGAGTTTCCATCAGGAAGCGGTCTCTAGCATGCAGACAGTGAACCACTCTGAAGACAAGCCAGCATCCATATACTTACTGCTCACAGGCCCTTGGACTGGTCATTCTCATGTTCCTGGGACCAGCTTGAAACCAGTGAGGCTTGGCTGGCAGAGATGGAAAGGGGGAGGCAGGGGCAGGATCTTGAACACAAACCTTCCTTCTTATATTTCCTTGCCACCTATGGACTTGCTTTTCTACTATTTTCATAGCCAGATTTGCCCTTTCTGTTCCCAGATGATGTGACCCTTTACAGTATCTAAAGCCCTCCCTCCCCTGGAGTGGAGGACAAGAAAGTAACCAAGGGCTCCGTGAAGGAGTGCAGTAGACTGTGAGCAGAGAGGGGGCACTGAAACTAGGAACACCAGAGACCTCCTGGAGGGAGTGACAGGAGGACCCGGCTGGTCCCTCATAGAACCCCTCTTCAGGGAAGGCTGTGGTAGGAGACCCAGAGCAGCAGGCTAGTTTCACCACCTCACGAAAGGACTGGGATTACCCTCCATTCCTCTAACATCTCACGCATGCCAGAGAAGCAGGTTGGGCTTCCATGAGTTTATTTCTCTTCCATGGCCACCTTCATTTTCATTTAATTTCATGTAGTGAATATTCCATGTTGAAAGGGAGTAGGCATTAAAGGAGAATATGATGTATATTTGACCCAAACCCAAAGTGGGATCTGGACGAACTATCTTGAGACTGGATGAAATGAATGCATGTATGAATGGATGAATTAATGAAAACTAAGATTTGAAAGGAAATATTTCTTATACAAAGTAAAGTACTGTTTTGTTTAGCATTTTATAAGAATATATTTCAGGATACCAGAAACTCCCCATGTGATGAGAGAGACACCTTTCTGACTCTTGTAACTACAGCCAGTCCACAGAATGAGATCAACAAGCTAATGAAAACACTAAAAAAGCTGCCTGGTGTCTTTCTTCGAAGCCTCCCACTGCTGGTCACCTGTCATCTCTGCTTTCCATAGGATTTTAACAAATCCCGCAGGATATATTTATTTTTTTTTAAACTTTGTATGACCAAACCACGTGTTGGTAGCACTGTTTCCCTCCTCCCTGCCCCCATTCTATTGAGAGCCTTCAAATACTAGATCAGTGGGGCTAATGTCAGTTTGTTTAGTCTGTGCGTTCTAGCCTCATTACACAGTTCAGAGAAAGGGTGTCTGACCTGAAAGGACTTGTTCTCATCTATGCTTGTCTGGATGAGGAATCAAGATGCCCAAGGTGAAAACCTAGGCATGTGCTTGCGGACGGACACACACACACACACACACACACACACACACACTTATGCATACACAGAAAGACATATATGAGAGAGAGAGAGAGAGAGAGAGAGAGAAGGGAGAGAGAAAGAGCTTCCCAGAGGAGGACGCCTGTCACAGATGCTGTAACTCAGACAAGGTCACTGCCGTGGTGATTTCCAAGGCATGATGGAGAACGTGGGTCAGAGAGTCACTCGAATAAGGAGAAAATAGCAGCTGTTTCTACACATCCCCTTGCCTCTTGTCATGTCCAGACCTGGTGGAGTCAAAGCTAGAACCTTCCAGGATATGGCCTGCAAACTCAAGCTCTTTCATCCCATATTTGGGAAAACAGGATTCTCTAAACCACAGTCTAAAGACCTCACTTGGGATTTTCCCAAAGCTTGGGGGATGGGGGTTAGTGAGTAAGAAACCAGAGGACAAACTGAAAGCAATTGTCCTGTTCCAAGATTGGCGGGAGCAGGATTGGGAGAATTCATTCTGCCACGCATCGGAATAAAGCATGCAATAGAGCAGTTTGCCAAAGAACACTGTTTAAGAGCAGAGACTCTGGACAGTGTCAGGGCTTTCCTCCCCCTCCCCCATCATCACTTGACCACCCTGGTCTGCTCCCCTGCAGGGAAGAAGGGACAAAACAGAAAAGGCAGTGAACAGTGACAGTGCCTGATGAATCCTTTGATTTTGTTACTTTGTTAAGTTATGTATATTTTTTGGTCGATTTATCTTTTTTTCCCTAATTGTTCTGGAATTGCCCAAAGTGGAAATCCAAACCTTTGTCATGACCTCAGGGTTCTTAAGTGTAAAAAATGAGAAAAAAAAAAAAAAACAGGAATGGGTGTGTGGCTCAGTGGATAAAGCCCTTGCCATGCAAACTTGAATACTTGAGTTTGGATTCCCAGAACCCACATAAAGCAGGATGCAGTAGCTTGGGCACCTGCAATCCAGGAGGCAGAACCCCCCCCCAGAAATTCACAGGCCAGCTAGCCAGGCAAATGTAGCATTGAATGATGATGGAAGGCAAGGACTGACCCCCCCAAAGTTGTCCTCTGATCTCCACACACATGACTCAGCATGTGTACCTACAGTCACACCCCAAACCCATACATATTCACACACACAAAAAAGGAAGAAAGCGTTGTATTCCCAAGCAGACCACGGAATCAAAAGACCAGACTAAAGAAAAACTAAAACGTGATGGCCCCATGCAGCTGGCAGCCACCAGGTCTCACATGGGCTGAGATTAGACATCTCTGTGTGCAGGGTCTCTCAGCTTCCCACATCCCAGAGCTGGGGAGCTGTGGGAGCTGAGCTACGGGTGCACAGAGGGTCTCTGTGTCAGCAGCAGCCAGCAGGGGAGGCAGGCAGCCAGCGACATTCCAGGGAAGAGGAAGGGCTGTGGTTTCCCTTCAGTCCCATTAAGAGGACAATTATGCACTCTGTACTTGAACTTGTGAGGCAGGCTCTGGCCAGCGAAGATGTGGCCAACATGAAATGACAGCGACCCAAGTCAGTCTTGCTAAACACTTTCAGGGAATGGTGTCCACATGCCGAGCAAGAGATGGGAATATTGTGTTTTTCAGCCTTGCTGAGGTAGAATTGGCAAATAGAAATTATATGTTTGCAAGTTGATGCTTTGATATCTTTATACAGTTTGATCTTGTCAAACAAATGAACCTCCCCATAGTTACCATTTTTCTTGAAATAAGAACATTTAAGATCCACCCTCTTAGTAAATTTCAAGTAAACACAAGAAATCAACATGTTGCATAATTCAAATTTTATGCTCTTTAATGATCATATCCTCATTTCCCCACCCTCAGCCCTGGCAACCAACATCTGCTGTGTCTCTATAATCTGACTTAGATTCCACTTAGAAGGGAGATCCTGTGGTGTTTGTCTTTCATGCCTGGCTCATTTCACTGAACTCATTATCTTCTGGGTTCATTCATGTTGTCACAAGTGGCAGGATTTTCTTTTTTATTTTATTTTTGATTTGTTGTTGTTTGAGGCAGGATCATGCTAGGTAGCCCAGGCTGGTTCAAACTCGCAATGCTTCTGCCTCAGACCCCTGAGTACTGGGATTATAGTCATGTACCACCAAGCCGAGCTAGGATTTCCTTTTTTAAGGTTGACGCATACATAGAATATTCTGGTTTGAGGGATATGAACATGTAATTCACGGTTTGTTTATCCATTCATCTGTTTACTGACAGACATTTAGTTTGCTTTGTTATCTTGGGTATTGATAATAATGGCGCCATAAACAAGGTGATATCTCCTCGAGAGACTGATCTCATCTAATATATAGATACACGTATAGATACACAGAATTAGGATTGCTAGATGGTATGACAGTTCTATATTTAAATTGGTCTTCCATAATGACTATTCCAGTTTACACTCCTAGCATCAGTGTACAAGGGTTCAGGATGGAGAATTATTAAGCCAATAGGCTGGAGAGCTGAGGTCTAAGTTGAAGCAGCGGAGGGTACACAGGTGAGGCTGAATGCTTCCCAAATTTGTCTGCACATTGGAATCCCCTGAGGAGCTTCCAGAAATGGTAGTGCTTGAGCCCTTCTCCAACCTGCAGCTCAGCCTGAGCTTTGGACATATTAAAGCTCCCCAGAGGATCCTAGTAGCACCTTGACACTCACTGAGGGCGGTAGACCAGCTCATTGGCTTCCCAAGAAGGCTGGTGGAACTATGTAATGGCAGGCTCACAGACTTCCTGAACCAGGGTGTGCACTTGAGACAGACCCCAGGAGACCTTTATGCTTGTCACAGAGGCCCGTGTACTGGAGAAATAGGGCCCTCCACACACACTCAGACCTGGCCAAATCCCCCACTAAAGCACAACTGCATGGCACCCTGCCTTCTCCTCCCTAGCACCGACCACCTTTGAAATTTTATATCCCTGCCAGTAATTTGAGAGAACAGAATGGAGAAGCCCACAGTATCTGGAAGAAGCATCATGGCCCAGAACTACAGTGTATTATGTTAAATTTAAATTTGGATGTCAGGATTCAAACAGACCATGTTCAAATCCAAGCTTTAATTTAATCCTTGGAAACCTCATTGAATCAGGAAGACCAGCTCTGTACCAGGTTGTCCAAAGCTCTCTGAGTTTGCTTCTCAAAGTCCTATAACCAGGCACTAAGCACATGTGGGCAAACCAAGAGCCTGTTACCTTGCAGTTAATTCAAACAAGTGGGGCCTGTTACTCTGCAGTTAATTCATTTACAAGTGGGGACCTGTTACCCTGCAGTTAATTCATTTAAAAGTAGGGGTCTGTTACTCTGCAGTTAATTCATTTATAGGTGGGGGCCTGTTACCCTGCAGTTTATTCATTTACAAGTGGGGGGTGCTACTCATGTAACTGTGGTTATCATAGGTCTGTATCAAAATTAACTGGAGGTTTGGGACAGAGATGGCTGGGCCCCACCACTTTGTCTGGGTTCCTAGATCCTTGGTAAGACTAAAGACTTTGCAATGCTCTGGGCTGGAGAGACACCTCTAAAGGTACTTGCTTGCATAGCCTGATAGCTGCGTTCAGGTCCCCAGTACCCATGTAAAGCAGGGTTCAGTTCCCCAGTACCCATGTAATGCCACATGCACAAAGTGGCTCCTGTATCTGGAGTTCTTTGGCAGTGGCAGGAGACCCTGGCTCACCCAAGCTCACTCTCTTTCTGGCTGCCTCCCAAGTCCCCAGATGCTGCTGCTGTTGCTGGGTGACTTACTCCATCATGCCCACCTCGGCCCGTTGTAACTGATGTGTGCACTCAGGTTTAGCTCAGTGCCTGGAACGCCACAAATCCTAGGACAGCTGTCCCTTGGCATCTGGAAAGGAATTGATTGCAAGAGCACCTCAGAAACCAAAACCCAAGAGTGTTCAAGTTCCTTATATGAAATGGTGCTGTGTTTACATAGAGCCCATGACATCCACTTTAATCACAACTAGATTATCCAGTGGACCTACTACAGTGTAAGGGCCACGTAAATGCTTGTTCTGTATTATGTAAGGAAGGAACTTTTAAAACCTGTGTATTCAACTTGTATTGAATACAGATACGAGGTTTCTTCTTCCTAATAGTTTTGATTCATGGTTGGTTGGATCCATGGATATAGAACACGCAGATACCGAAGCATGACTGTACTTGTCGCAGCTGCTATTATTTCTTTATTATGAGAAATACAGGACTGAGGCTTATGGCTCCCTGAGGCTTAGATCGTGTATTAGCTACTTGACTCACAGCTGTGACCAAAAACCTGACCAGAAGCAAATTAAGAAAGGAAAGGGTTTGTTCTGGCTCTTAATTTCAAGGGGATCTACTCCACCATGGTGGGGAGGGCACGGAAGCAGAATGGGGAGGCTGCCTGGTCACACTCGATTGGCAGTTAGAGAGCAGAGGATGAGCCAGAAGAGAGGCCAGGCTACAAAACCTCAAGGCCCTCTCCAGTGAACTGCTTCCTCCAGTAAGGCTCCACCTCCTCAAGGTTCTGCAACCTTCCCAGACAGTGCCACCAGCCGGGGACAAAGTGTTAAACACATGAGCCTATGGCGGGCGTTTCAAGTTCAAACCACAGCAGAGAAGTTCAAGCAAAAGCCAGAGGACTGGGTGATTGGGAAGAGAATCTAGGCAGAAACAAGGGTGGAATTACGTTTGGACACATGAAGTAGACTCCCTGGGGAACTCAATGACATCATCCTCCAATTGGGAATGAACTCAGAAATGACTTTTTTCTTGGTTATTGAGGGGTTCTTTCTTACTTTTAAAAATGGTAACAGTTTCACTAGTAATCATCTGTAACTAGGAATAATGATTGTTCTTCAGAGTGATTCTAATTGCTAACAAAAAGAATGACTAAGTAAGTGAAGTCACTTTGTGGACCAGGTTAGCATGTAGTCCCCAAACCAGTGTCTGTCTGTCCAACCAGTTCTACTACTCAGGTCCAAGTCATGATCCAGATTCATGATTGTGGGCACTGAGTCTTCCCAACCTGGGGCCTTCCAAGATTCCAGAAAAAGATTCGTGTGGCCCATGGTTCTGACCCACTTCCTCTGACTGCTCCCTCTCTTCCTCTCTGTTTGTGAATCCTTTGTTGCCTTGGGCATCTACATATTGCCTTATTAAGCAGAGCAAGATTGGGTGGGAATCCTGGGGAGGAGGCACGTCCCACATTCAAACCCCAACAGTATGAAGTCTGTCCTCAGAAGCAAGTGCTGTCAGTTCTTTGAGCTTGTGAAAACCATGCAGATGAAGGATGTGAATATACTCGTACAGTGTAGTACTTTGGGTGGAATGTGCTGTGGTCAGTTGGTAAGGACACACATGAAAGGGCTGGCTGGCTCCACACTGACGCTACTACTGAGTAGCTAGTGGGCCTTCAAGAGAGGCTTAACATCTCTGGGACCCACTGAACACATGAAAAGCTGAGGTAAATAAAAGCACTTAAAAGCCAGCATGGGTCAGAGTAGACTTACTAGACCCTGCCTCCTCCCATGGGCTTCAATCCAGACTATTCTGAATGGCCTCGTAGTCATTTGTTAACTAGGGATAGTGATTGCTCTACAAAGGATGATTATTAACCAAGAGAATGGCTAAATAAGTGAAGTCACTTTGTGCCTGTAAAGCTGTTGTTATCAGATATTTACAGTAGCAGTGTAACTTCAAGGACCAGTTGCCATATGTAACACCAGTTCTTCTATACTCCCTCTCATAACTTCACCCCACTGGGTCCATCTCTGTCCTTCTCTCCAGGAGCCCCTATGAGCTCCCTTTTAAGTAACATAATATGCTGACCTTAATAACACCCATGTTTATAGCACCTACTTGTAATAGACAAATCCCCACTGAGTAGAATTCCGCATCCATTTAGAGACATTACCTGGAAAGCAAACTCAGAATAGACATAAGGATCCATGACAGTACGAGTTTACAACAGTCAGCAAGGTAAGAGTATGACTGAAACCACTCACAGATTTCATTTAGACCAGTTCGGCAAGCCTTTGAAGAACTAGGTCTTTGAGAATAATTGAATGTTAGGACACAATGGATAAGTTCATTACAAAGCTAGTTAATCTCTTCCAGGGCAAGAAACCATAGTCTTAAGGGTTCTCTTTTTCAAGAGAAGAGAAATTATTCACATCTCTCCTGGACCAAGAACTTCATGTTAGCATGCACCATCACCAAGTCTTAGATCTGAGCACAATAAATTAGGTGATAACTGTGGCATGGGGGAGGGGCAGCAGCCAGTGTCTTACTGGAACTATGTGACTACCAGCCACCATTTTACTTGATTTCCAAAATTTAGATAATATATGAATCAGTGGTAAGCACTTATTTCATCATGTAAACAACTTTTAAATGTTACATGATACTTACAGGTGCTCTTTTGAGACATAATTATCCAGTTTTTTCAGAGGAGAAAACTGAGTCTCATAAGGAAAAAGGACACCATTTTCTACTATGCTCATTCTAAATGCCTCGTGGAATCTTCCCTGTTAGTGCCTCAATCTCAACTCCATAGTGTTCTGGTGACTTCCCCAGAGGGTTCACCTGAAAATGGATGCTTAAAGGAGACAAGAGTCCCCATGCTGTCCCCTGCTCCTTTCATGTTTCCAGTCTTGACTGAAGTCCTTTGAAGTTGCTGCTATGATTCATTTGTGCTACATTGGAGGCAAAGAAAACTGTGGAAACACTCCCCCACCCCAGGGAGAAAGGATGTTGAAGGAGGCTGCATTCCTAGAAACCTTGCTTTAAGTAATGATGGTTCCTTTGAGACACTTCTATTCTCAGCTACTGGGAGAGGCTGGGAGACACAGTGCCATCTGTCAACAGCCAGAGTCTACATCAGAGAAAAGGACTGTTTATAAGCGAGAGGGCCTTGTTTAGAACACTGTTTCGGGCTACTTTTTTCCCTCCTCCATAAACAAAGTCATCATTTTCTCTGCATTGAAGATAGTTGGGCCTGCCTGGCTCCGGTGCATGACATGGAGGGAACACGTGACTATTTATTATGTTAAACAGTCAGAAAACTGGCTACAAGTGTTGCCTGATGGCCCACACATATCTCTTCCTTGCAAGGCCATTTGTTTTTCTCTGTTGTCATGGACACTGCCCTAGTAGCGGGATAGAGCTAAGCTCTGCTTCTAGAAGGTTCCTTACTTTGGAGTCTTCCTCAAGGCTGGGCCTCCTGCATGGCTTGTCTGAGAACAGTGGCCTTTCTTGGTGAGGGGTAGCTTCACTTAAAGAGTTTACCAGAGGTAAAAGCTAGAATTAGCTTTGCTTAGTGAGTTCATCACAGAGTATGGAACAAGCCTTGTTTTCCCCTTAATCTGATCTGAAAGGCAGGAAATATCTGAGAAAGAAAATAAAGAACAAGAAAGCATATGAATATGCGCTTTGAACAGTAGTTCCTCAGAAGTCCTCTAGAATGATGAAGCTGGAATAACTGTTTTGAGAACAGCTCATTTGAAGTCTCTCAAACTGTCTTTCACAAGATGTAATGACAGCAAACACTTGGTGCCTAATAAGTGTATGCTAAGTTATTTCCATGCAGCTTCCCATTAGTGCTTCCTGACAACTCCATGAGGCAGGTGAGAAAACAGACTCAAGCCCAGTGCAGCAAGAGACGAGCCGTCTTAGAGCTAAAACCCAGAGCTGCCTGACCAAAGCCAGGCTCCCTCCCCATAAACCAGCTCTCCGGTATATACAGCATAGCCTGGGGCCTTAGAGGTCAGAAGCCTTTCACATGTGCTGCCTGCCATGTTTATTTGATCATGTGACACCCCTCCCCATGAACCACTCTGCAATATCTTACAGAATGAGAAACCCAAGGAACATGGCCTGAGAGACCTTGATCCCCAGCAATTGTCTCATTTTACAAAGAAGTTTAATCTGAGCAGAGAACCGACTCTCCACCAGCTACGCAGCTCGTAGATGCCCACACTGGCACTGGGAGAGTGCCCGCATCCCAGGCCGATGTCCCATAGTGCCTTGATTTCTTCTGTTTCTCTAGCAGACCCAAGCTCAGCTCTCTGGGAGGAGGGCTGCTAGCCCAGCCTCTCCTAAAAGCAGCTGTCCCGAGGTGTGCCAGGTTCAGGCCTCCTAGGTAATGCCTCCACATCTCTCTTCAGGCTCCAGGCCTCTGGGTTTCATATCTGAAATGCTTCAACAATGAAACCTTACGCATAGGTTAAACAAACCTGGAACTGCTCAAATATGAAGTGTGGAAGCATCACTATCTTTCCACCAGCAGAATTCGAGGTGTGGAGAAAGAGGAGCTAGGAGTGAGCAAGTGCTCACACAGAGCAACGGCCTTAAGAAACCAAGCTCTGCCTGTGGATTACAGCTCCGGTTTCTGAAGGTGAATGGTGGTATGAGTCAACTCAATTCTCTGTAATCCAAACAACTCAATAGTCTGAGGCAGGAGGATCACAAGTTTGGGGCTGGACTGGGCTATAGTGGGAGAACTTGTCTCAGGAAACACATACAAAGTAGCATGCTGAGCAAGGACCAACCACAGATACCAGCCTGCTTTCCTCCAAATAGATCAGCTTGACTCTTGGACCCTCCGCCTTGTATGGAAGCCAAGTAGAGTGTGTGAACAGAATGTCAACAGCAGTCACCCAGTGTGAGGGGCAGACTAGGTGTTCTAGGTCACGGGGACTCTGAAGCATAAATGCCTCTTTGAGTTCTAATACTGACACTGAGGTCATATGAATCAGCAAGCTTCAGGAATTGTCCCCCCACACACACACACCTTTTCAATGCATCAAAGTTAACTAGTAATATCCGAAAAAGCATGTCCTCACAGATTCTCTCCCTTTTGTTAGGGACCCCTCTCCTCCCTTTTCTGTCTCCCTTGCACCATCTGAACCCAGAGTTACTTTGTCCAGAGTCTCCTGGCTCTCCTTGATGGGTTTTAAATAGATACCACCCTCTGTGCTTCTGAAGTCAGTGTGCAAAATCCCAGCAGTTACCATTTCTGAGGCCTAGTGGGGTCTGGCACTTGGCATACATTATCTCTAAACCCACTTGGTAGGTAAGGAAACCCAGTTTACCCAAGGCCATGCAAATCACAAGCCACACGTACCCAACACACTAGACTTACAACCCAGGTATGTCAGGTGCCAGGGTCCATCTGTGACCGGTACACAACAGTGGCTTCCCTTACCTCCCCTCACTGTGTGCAGAATCAGGTGAGAAGTAGACCCCCCATAGTCCCTGGACTTTTTATCTCCTTAGGGTGCAGCACAGCTTACGTTATAGCCCCTGTGTGTGGCACAAAGTGGGCACTAAATAAATGCAGATGAGTCAGAATGTTCTTTGAATGAGCAGTGAGCGTGTCCCTTATGTACCTAGCTGGTTGAACCTGCTTCTGATGAGACAGTGCACATACCGCTCCCACACTGGGGGAGAGTTTATCGTTTCTTGGCCTACAGATCCATATACCAACCTGCTTCCTCTCCGATATTGATGCACCTTTCCTGGAAATTCCTTTGAAGTACAGAGTGGTGAAGAGAAGCCAGGGTGGGGCCCTGGGGCTCTGCATTCCTGATAAGCTCGTGGGTGATGCTCCTGGTTGAGGGAGCTCATCTGAGAGCTGTCTGCTCTAACCACAGCAGTGATGGCAGCCAAATGCACTTTAGTTACCTCTGGCTCGGGTGGATAACAGGACCTGCCTTGTGTGCTGTTCTCCTCCCAGAAGAGATTTCAAACGCTTGGGAGATTTTCAGTGCATTAGCAAAATATTTAAGTTATGCTGTGGGCCATAAACAGTTGGCTCAGTGCTCATTGTTTGTGCTTGTAGCTTGGGTTTGTTCAATCACACCCTGTGGATAAATCAGAAGGAAGTGAGGAGAGGAGACACTGGAAGATTCCATTCTAGTGAAAAGTGGTCCAAAGAGTAGGTGAGGGTGGGGGACAAGCACATGGCCCCTCACAGCCATCTCTCTAGCCAGTCTTGGCATTTGGTGACAAACCTGAAGCCTGGCAGTAAGCCCCAGTGTTTTTATGGGAAGGGCTCCACCCTTCCACTTGCTGCCTGTGGCCCTATTCCCAGCCCTTCTTCTCTGTTCCCAGTAAACAGTAAGTGACTTCGTATGGATGGGGGGGGAGGGCTTTGAACTCCATCAATCCCTTTGCTGTTATGCCAAGTCTTCCAGAGGTCAAGCATCCCTGACTCAAGGCGTTCCAAAGGCAAACACCCTCTCTTCTGTCTCCTTCTAGATGTCTCTGGGCCAGCAGCAGACAGCAAGAGGCGTGGCTTGTTTGCGATGCAAGGGGATGTGCTCCGGATTTGAGCCTCATTCGTGGAGGTAATAGACTCGGCCAGGGGTTCTGCCTGTCTCTGAGACTCCACTGTCTTTTCTGGGAATCTGGGTGGTTCTCTCTGCTGGCACTGCTTTGGATGCCTGCGGAGGAGGGCAGCTGAGGAGTGGCTGGCCTCCTGCTTTTTCAGGAACAAGTTAAGGTCCTCGGGGACAGAGATTTGAAGAAGTCACTTATGCTTTGTAAACCAGTTTAAGGTGGAGGCCACCAAGCAGCCCAGCAAGGCTTACTTACAGTGTGTAAGTCTGCTTCCTGTTGCTCTGATAAGCAGCAGCTAAAGGGAGGAAGGGTTTATTTTGGCTCCCAGTTAGAGGGGATACAGTCCATCATGGAGGGGGGAGGAAGCTCCATGGTGGGAGGTGTGTGCAGCAGAGTCCTCTTACATCTTGGCAGAAGAAGAAACAGGGAGCAGACAGGAAGTGGGGCCAGGCTATGAAATCTCAAGGTCTGGCCATCAGTGACACATCACCTCAGCAGACTGTAGGCAGAGAAGAATAGCGAGTCGGTGGGGGTAAAACACCTGGGGACCTGCACCCAGTGACCTGCTTCCTCCAGCATGGAACCTCCTAAAGGTCCCACAATCATCCCACACAGCGCCACCAGCAAGGAACCAAGTGTGCAGACATATGAGACTTGAGGGACACTTCATCTTCACCACAGTCCTGTACACAGTACTTGACAAGCAGGATCTGGTATTTGTATCTGTGCAGAGGGCTGTAGGGTCTGGTTGGACTTCTGGAGTTTGTCTTTCTTTTTTATCACCAAGGACTCTGCAGTGAAGGTGTGATACGGATTATGATATGGGGTGTGGGTAAGGGTTAGAATTAAGATAACCCCCAGTTAAAACCTCAATGCACCCCAAGTTCAAAGAATATCTGAGCTCTTATCTATAAAGTTAAAGAATTAATGGGCTGGAGAGATAGCTCAGCGGTTAAGGCACTTGCCTCCAGTGCCTAAGGCCCCGGGTTCAATTCCCCAGTACCCACATAAACCAGACCCACAAGGCGGTCTCTCTCTCTCTCTCTCTCTGCTTGAAAAGAATAAATAAAATATTTTTAAAAAAGAATTAAAATCACAGACTACAAGATAGTAAGGTATAGTGGGAAACTTTATTATTTAAGGGAACATGGGGAGTTACAGAGTTCTCCAGCCACCAGTGTGGGGAGAACATGTGTTAGAGAGTTTAACAGAACTTATATTATTTAGCTAAATAAGCATAAACAGAAAAGATAACAGTGAGCTCCCATCATGAGAAAGATAGATTCATGAGGGAAAAAGTCTGGAGCCTGCCCCAGACCCCAGCCATTAGTTGGGGTAGGGGTAGGTCTTACCTTCCTAAGGCCTGGAAATTCAGAGATCCTTCTGCGGTCAGGCCATGTGGGGAAAGAGAGGCTGACTTCCTCTGGGGAAGTGAATTTAAGTTCTTCCCAGGTGAGTCAGAGAGACAGCTGATTGGTTCATATTTGACCAATCAGTTTTAGCACCTAGGTTGTAGCTCTAGTTAGACCCCTCCCACTCAAGGGGAGGGGTGTTCCCTGCAGGCGACTGGCCCTGTCACGGGTGCAGTAGCTCTGGTGTTGTGCAAGCACAGCCGTGTGACTGCTTGATGCCCCGGGAGGGCAGCCAGGCTCTGGGCAGCACAGTGGGAAATAAGGAGCGTTAGCTGTCAACACTGGACTCAAGACTCCCCAGGTGTTGTCTCAAGTACTGACTCCAGGGAGTGATGGCACTTACAGAAATGACTCCTGTACACTAGACTTGTCTCCAAAAAGATTCTTATTCATGGTAGAAATACTCAAATGACCCTGTGCAGTAGCTAGTGCTGTCTTGACTTTTTAGATGCAGACACTGTGCCTGGGTAACAGGGAGGCATCTACCAAATGACAGCACTTGAACTCAGGTCTTCATGAAACCAAGTTAATGTTCTTAACTATTCTACACTGTGGCAGGGTGCGAGCTTGTGAAGCAGGGCCCCATTCCTGGACTCCATTCCCTCATAGCCTCCAGACTGAGTGGCCCACGTGGTCTTCTCCTACAGCTGAAACAGCTTCAGGAGGGAGAGCGCCCTCCACTCCTATTTTGGCCATTTGAGCTTGCTGTGGCCTTGAGGAAAGCTAACATATATACCAGGTCAAGACACTGATCCTAAATCTTCTTTCTGTCTGTGTCTCAGACAATGTGGATTCCTCTTCATTTCCTCAAAGTCAGTGAGAATGTCTTTGTAAAGTTCCCAGGGCAGGACACTTTGCAAGTGTTCCCTCAGTGCACACGGGTCACAGCCCTTAGCTGCTGGTACCCATCGTCTGCATGGCATCCTTCCGTCTACTTGGTCTCGTTTTCTGACCCATTATGGAGAGCAAACAAGTCTAGACCTACTCCTCATTTTCTCATGGCTGCCAGCAGACAACTCCACACTGTTCTAGTCCCTGCATGCCCTTCATCCTCCCAGTGACCCGAACATCAGGTGACTCTCTCTGAGAAATTCAGGTTGGCCTTGTAGGTCACACACAGGAGGAAGGTTCTGTTGGAATCACATGTGCTTAACTTCTTCAACCCATGCTGAAGAAGTGACATCACAGAGCCTCAGACATTATCATGTACCAGGTTTCATAATCAATTGCTTGAAAGATATTTAAATGACTGAAATTCCAGTCAACCCGGCCAAAGCCACAATTGCAGCAGAAATGTCCATGTTAATGCCACTGGGAGTCATTCAGGAGGTGCTGTGCCCCTATAATAAGGGTGAGAGGGGGCGAGACCAGATACCAGCAGTGTGCCAGACAGCATGAGGAGTGTGAGCAAAAGAGAAAATAAATTTAAATTTAAATTGTTAGCATTCCCCATTTCAACACCTCAAATAGCATCCTGGGGTTTCATACTCACCTAAACAATAGGGACAATAGTGTAGCAGGGTGAGCTGAGAATTAGAATTTAGATAATGCCCAGCAAAAATTCCAATGCACCCCAAAATTTAAGGAGTGCCCGAATTCTTGTCTGCAAAGTTAAAGAATTAAAATCACAGACAACAAGATATGAAGGTATAGTGGGAGACTTTATTAGTTAAGGGAACATGGGGAGTTACAGAGTTCTCCAGCCACCAGTGTGGGGAGAAAACATGGAGAGTTTTAACAGAGTTTATGTTGTTCAGCTAAACAAGCAGGAAGAGGAAAGATCATGAGAAGGAAAGATTCAGGTGGAAGAGAAGTCCAGCCCCTCACCACAGGCTGTGGTGAGAGGCTGGGGAGACCTTACAGGTCCCTTCAGAGTCAGGGGTCCTTCTAGGCCATGTGGGTGAGGAAGAAGCAGAATTATCTGTTCAGTGAGCGTTTCCTGCCCCAGGTGAGCAGGGAGACAGGTGGTTGGTTCATACCTGACCAATCAGTTTTAGTGCCTAGGTTTTGAGCTCTAGTTAGACACCTCCCACTCAAGGGGAGGGAGTCTATGGAGCTTGCTTGAAACTGTCACAATAGGGGCCATTTCCTCATCCAGTTCCATGTATGGGAGATATGGGGAAGTCAGATCACATGGCACATGGAGGGTTTACAGTGAGGCCCACTGAGACCCTCCACACTGGGCTTTCCTGTCCACTTCTTGGGCTACTAGCTCTGGTACTTATCAGCCCTGCATGTCTGGGGAGAAAGAGAATGTGAGGAGTAGCGAAAAATGACAGGCAGCCTCTTCCCCAGAGACCAGAGCAGAGAGAGAGAGAGAGAGAGAGAGAGAGAGAGAGAGAGAGAGAGAGAGAGAGAGAAAGCCACCTGCAGAGGATTCTTATGTGCCTTGCACCCTGCGGTGCCTTCAGATCCTATTCCTTTGAGACCCTTCCTCCCAGGAAGGTGCCCTTGGGAGGCAAGCTCCTCAGGCAGTACTGGAATCCACACTGCTCATCGGTGTATTAAAGTCAAGGAGGCACCAGACAATAAAACAAAATATTTTGCCTTCCTTAACCCAGTATTTTCCAAGATCTTGACCATGGAGCACAGACGGGGCCTTTGACATCCTGGGGAGCTGAGCAAGGCCAGCAGAACTACCCCAAATCCCTCGCAACCCTTCCCCAGCCTTTCTCCTGCTTTCTCTTACACCACCTGTTGAATGTCCCACCTCTGCCACCCCATCAAAAGCACCTTGCAGGTTGCCAGAAGAAGTCCTTCTCTTCAAATGAGATGTGGCATGTTGAGGCAGATGACCCTCTGTGGTGGGGTGCTTTTACCAGCCTAATGAGAGGAGCAAGGCTTTATGTCCCCTGAGGGGCCTGGTCTTGGCTGAGGGGCCCTTGCTCTTCCCCACCCCATCACACCTCCGCTGGCCCCACACTCAGTATTTGTGATGAAGGATGAAACCTAATTTGAGTTCTGGGTGGAGGAAACAAGGAGGCCCGCTGGCCTGCTGCGCAGCTACAATCCCTTGTCCTGCCCTTCCTCCTCCTCCTCCCCCCTCCTCCTCTCCTCCTCCCTGAGGAGCATCTGAGATGTAGCGGTGCCTTTGGTGACAGGCCTGCATAGGGACCACAGCTCTTGTCCTCACATATGGAGCTCTCTAGAGTGCTGCACCTTAGAAGTCTGACTTGACACCAAACAAACAAATGCTTTTTTTCTTTTTTGTTAGAAAAGCTTCAGGGATTTTGAGTAAACTTGAAACTTCCCCAGGATACCTTTCCTTCTCCTGGGCTCCTGACAAAACCAGCTCATCTCGGTCCTCCCCGTTCCCCCCTCCTTAAGTCTGAAGGAAATTCCCACTGGATCCACTTTCAGAGGATAGGCTGAAGCATTCTAAAGAAGGCCAAGGCTCATGAATCTCAGGAGACAACGTTAATTATTCTTTAGAACAGGGAGGTTAGTGTACTTTTTTAGTTAAAAATACATAATCCTTTTATTTGATAATGCACAAAAGAAATTAACATCACAAACACAGATTTAAGTCTATTTAAACCTATTTGTACTCTCCTGTAGTACATGAAATCTTTAACACTTTTTGAAGTAAAATTTCATCTTTCGGGACGCACAATGTCATTCTTAAGAGTAATCGTTCTGTTCCTTTCCAGGCCTGCTTACTGTGTGACTAAGGTGCACAAGGTGCAGTAGTCGGCCTTTCTGTAATGCTGCAACACTGATCACGTCCTTGGTAAAATAGCTGATGAAACAAGATGATAGCAATAGGAAGGGGAGGCTTTGGATTGCCTGATTGAAGTCTAGGCAATAAGTAATTAATAAAAGGTCTAAGTGCACTTTCACATGCTGGCTTATGATAAACCACAAACTCCCAAACTTTGCTGCAATAGGCCAAATGCACTTTCCCCAGTCAACTTAAAACAAGAACAAGTCCCCGTCCTTCCAGGTGCTAAGAAAGAGGAGTGGCTGCTGAACAGTTAACATTCTGTGCCATGAGTTGTTTTTAACTTGTTGTGCTATTACTAAAGTTCTGAGGGCTGTTTCAAACATTCCAAGTTCTTTCTTCCATCTTGATTGATTCTCAAACTTTTGCGCAGAAAACTTTGGGGGCTAGAACAGCACTACGTGCATCATGCTGTTTCCAAGACTTCAAGGTTCAGAAGCAAACTGAAAAACAAAACACAGTTCCTGAGTTGAGTTACATGGACAAAAAACAGCACATACTACACATATACTAACAAAACTACTCTCCCAAGGAAAACATTGCCACCATTTGTTGACAACACACTGTTTTGTAAAGATCCAATCAGTAAATATTTTAGGCTTATGGGTCAGATGATATAGTTAATTTCTCTTGCTGACACAAAGAATCCAACAAAAAGCAGCTTGATGGGAGGAATGGGTTTATTTTGGCTTATGGACTCAAGGGGGAAGCTCCATGATGGCAGAGGAAACAGCAGCATGAGCCGAGGGTGGACATCACCTCTTCCACAGCAGGTGGCAAACAGAGGCAGGAAGGTATGCCAAACACTGGCAAGGGGAAGTTGGCCAGAACCACCATAAGCCCAACCCCAACAACACAGCTCCAACAAGGTTCCAATCTCCAAACTGCCATCAGTTGGGGTTGGAGCACTCAGAACATATTCATTTGTGGGGGAACCTGGATCAAACCATCACCGATGATGTATGCTGTAACTACTTCAACTGTGCCAGTCTAGTCCCAAAATGTAAATGAATGAATGCACCTATGTTCCAATAAAGCTTTGTTTATTAGAAGCAAGTTGTGGGCCAGGTTCAGGTCACAACTCACACAGATGCTAGCTTCAGAGCATCTGTAATAAATGAGTCAGCCTTTGCCATGGCAACCTCCAGGAGAAAAACGTGCTGTTCTTTTTACCAAAAAACTTGGACCAAAAGTTTCTCAAATGACATTTACATGCACATCCAAAAAAGATAGATGGGTAGATGGCAGATAGATGTGTCATCCTAACATAATTCCCTCCCAAAGGCCTTCTTACCTGTCTGCTGCTGGCCTTTCTGGGTTAATAAAGTGAGGCTTTCTGCTTGCTTTCAATGGGTAGGTGTGCCAGGGGGCCACTGCCTCTTTTTTCTAGAGGGTGAGCTCACTTGTCCTCGCCCCCTCCCCCAGGAAAATATGCAAATCTTGCAAGTGCAGTCAAGAGGAGCACTGCCTGACCTCCGACTTGGAAGATGACCGGAAGATCGGGCGCCTGCTGATGGACTCCAAGTATTCCACCCTCACCGCCCGGGTCAAAGGTGGAGATGGCATTCGGATTTACAAAAGGAACCGCATGATCATGACCAACCCCATCGCCACTGGCAAAGATCCCACCTTTGACACCATCACCTATGAGTGGGCTCCCCCTGGAGTCACCCAGAAATTGGTAAGGCAGCTTCTCCTTGTGTGATTATTTTTCTACCCTTGTAAATATCAGCAGTGTCGTGGAATCCGAAAGTGCACTGATGAGTCAACGGGAGGGAAAAGTCACCAAATCTGGTTCCTGCATCTTGTCCTGTGATGATGGTGTGAAGAAAGTCTGGGCCTCAGTGTGCCTCATCCATGGACTGGGTAGAGTTGCTCAGTGAGTTTTCAAGGGCTTCCCAGCTCTAGAACAGGGGCATCGAGTGTCCTCAGGGCTCCTCACTTCTGAGCAGGGGATAGATTGTCGCTCTTGGTTCTCTGATTGCTTGTCTCTCTGCAAGCTGTTGATTTCCCCACACAGTAGCCCGAGGCGAGCCCTCTGCAAGCCTGAAGCAGAAACTGAGGAGAGGTCCTCCCTTTTGAAAAATGGAAGTCTCCTAATCTTAGGAGAACCAAAGTGGGTTCATACGGCTCTGGAGAAGTGGCATTTAGAGAAGTTGTGGGTGTATGTTGATGTCGGGAGAGCCTAGGGAGAGTGGAACCCAGGCCCTGAGAGGACAAGAGAGTCACATGGGCTATGCATGGGGCTATGCTCTGGTGCTCATCAAAATCCCCCCCTAGGCTCCTCCACGGTTCATTCAGAAGCTCCATATCACCATATGGAGGCTTCGAAGTGCTCCAGACTGGGGCTCCCACATTGCAGCATGTACAGACAACTGCTGGGAAGCTCATTAAATGTCCCTAGTGGGGTTCTGACCTTCCTAACCTGACAAGCTTCAGGGGAAGCTGATGCACGGGACTCCAGGCCCTCACTCAGAGCAGCAGAGTGAGGTGATTTCTACACTATCATGAGATTTAAAAGTAATAAGAGCTGAGGATGTAGCTCAGGGGTAGAGCAGGGGCCTAGCAAGCATAAGGCTTGTCTAGCATTGGAGTAAACCACTCTCCAGGCCAGATCCTGCAGCTGTGCTTGGGGACCAAGCTGCTTCCCAAAACCCTGTGACGGGTGAGCCAGGAGAAAAGCATTGAGAATAAATGTTGGGAGAAATGTATAGCAATCTGACATCCCGCTGTGTGACAGGATTCCAGCTGTGCTCAGATTCCCAGAAACCTGGAGGAGCACGAACTACCTTCTGATCACATGCTGTGAGACCACAGATCACCCCGCTCGCTGTCAGGAGAACAGCCAGACACCACAAGGAGGACACTTGGGGGGGGGGCGGGAGACCCTCCTACATAAAGTGAAAAGACATGAAGGGTTTTGTCATTTATTGACATTGCTGATGTTTACAGAAGAGCAGACTATTGTAAAAGAACGCATAGGAGGCAGGCATGTTGGCCCACACCAGTCATGCCAGTACTCAGGAGGATCAAAAGTTCGAGGCCAGCCTGGGCTACATAACAGTAGGACCCTATCTCAAAAAGAAAAAAGAAAAATCAAGGACTGGGGATGTGGCTTCTTGGGTCAGCACCTACATAGCATGCAGATGGCCTTGGGTTCGAACGCCCACACTAAGTTCCACCACCCTGCAAAATAGAATTGTCTTGCACGGCACAAATCCAAGAACAGTTCCTTGGCCTTAGGATGTTTTCCAGGAGAGGTAGGATTGATTGCTGGCCATAGGGTGTGGCATCAGAGAAGTGGCAGGGCCAGGATATGCCAAGGGGTCCAGATCAGGATCTGCTCCAGTGCCCGACGTGGACAAACCATCAAGCTGTCTCCACAATGTCAGCGGAAGCAGAGTCCAGCAGTTTGTACAGAGTGAGACGGGAGGACACAGCTGGTGAAAGCCCCGGCTGCTCTGGCCTCCGCTAATCAGAGGCAGGCATCAGCGGGTAGTGATTAATGCTGGTACATAAACGCCAGGCTACAGAGCCTCTTTGTCTTCCCTGCAGCTAGACAGACAGACGGCCCAGACTCACTTCTGAAGTTGGCCAATGCTCCCTTCTTGCTCCCCTTCCCATCTTTGTTTGCATTATCAAGTGGTCAGGCCTGATTGTATTTTGGAAATGGGACAGAATCTAGCTGTCCGTCAGCCAGATTGAAGGCCAGAGAAATTTGTCAGCCTTTCAAGCTGAGATCCACTGGTCTCATTACAAGTACCACTGTACTAAGAGTTTCCACCCTCAGCCTCATCTAGTTTCCAAACTCCCAGAATGCACTTAGTCTATTCATTTACAGACAGGGAAACCAGCTCAGAGAGGACATTAAGCTAACCAGATGCCCCCTGGCTGATTTGAAAGGCTAGGCAAACAGGCCTTGATCTTAAAAGGCCTGCCCACCCCACCTCCCCAGGCATCACGGCTGACAGGTTGGAGGCAAAGCTGACAGGAATGTTAGTGTGCTTTAAGGCAGGCTTCCAAGAATGGGAAGAAGCTGGAGGAGTCTTTCAAAGCTAGAGAGGGTGAGTGTGTTACCTCCTAGCTGTGAACAAATACCTGATCAGAAGCAACTCCAAGAAGGAAGGCTTTAATTCAGCTTACACTTCCTAAAGGAAGTTTCATGAGTAGGAAGGCGTGGTGGTAGAAGCAGGTAGCAGACTTGTCACATGGGCAGACATGAAGCAGAGGAAGAACAGGAAGTGGAGCCGGGCTAAAACACCTCAAGGCCTACTCCCAGTGACCCACTTCATCCTACGAGGCTCTACCTCTTAAAGGTTCCACAACCTTCCAGATGATGCCAGCAGTTGGCATAAAGTGTTTATAGGGGGACATTTCACATTCAAACCTCAACAGAGAGGATGAAGGGCAGGATCTACTGAGCACTTGGGATGTGTCTCCAGAACACCTTGCCACTTCCTCTGAGCCCATGTCAGAGGCCATTTTACAGGGCAGCAAACAAAAGCCCAGATCTCCCAGCACTTATTAGCCGTCAGTGGATGTGTAGTGTCTTTCACAACTCAAAGCTAGGAAGCCACCACATAGCTGGGGTTTTGAGCTACAGCAGAGCCGTAGGTCCCCAGGAAGAACATCTCCCATTCTCCAGGCCCCAGTCAAGGACCCATCTGCAACCACAGATGCCATGAGTGGTGTGGAGCTGTGAGAGGATTCCAAGTGTGCAAAGGTCTGTGAGTGCCTTGCTGGGCCAGTATGGCAGGACTGGATCTGGACTCCAGGCAGGTCTTTGAAGGCCAGAAAAACAGATAACCCAGAGAATTGGGCAGCATCCCAATGACCTAAAGTCCTCCCACTAGGTCCCACTCCCTGAAGTTTCTACCACCTCCCAATAGTACCAAGCTGGGGACCAAATCTTTAACAGGGTGGGGGATCATCAACATGGAAACTACAGAACCCTCGTCCCTAAAACCAGACAGCAGCTTGTGAGTTTCAGTATAAGTTTATACATTGATTTCTACTGTTCCAAATGAGCCTAGCTTTGAATCAGAGGCATGGGGAAGGTGGATTCACAGAAGATCAACATGGTGGCCACCATAGGACAAGGGGAACGAGGCAAATTAGTGACGAGGGCAGAGGTGGAAATGGGTTGCCTAAGATAAACAATGTGTCTCTCTCTCCTATGTGGCCTTGACCTTTCTCAGTCCCTGACCTCCCCAACTCTGGGACTTATCAAGGGAAAGATTTCTGTTCATGAAATAAAATTAGGGCTGGGGAGCTGCTTAAAGGAGCTTGCTTGGAAGCCTGCTGACCCAAGTTTGATCGTCCTCAGCACCTACCTAAAGCCAGATGTCAAGTGGTTCACATGTCTGCGTTCCCACCTCACCTCTGGCAACGGGAGCCAGAGGCAGCAGAATCTGAAAGCTCACAAGTAGCAACAGCTAAACAGTGAGAGATCCTGCCTCCAAAGAAGGTGGAAGGAGAGGAGAAATCCCAAGGGTGACCTCTAACCTCCATATATGCGCATGGAATGCACACACACAGAGGCAAATAATACTTGTCTATGAGCACATTAATATGAGAACAATTATCAGTCATATCTATGTTAAAATGCTACTGAATTGAAACCTAGTCGACTCTTAAAAGGTACCTTTGTATGTTTTAAGATTAATAACCCTTGAAATACCATACACCCATAATGATCTAATTATACTTTTGTAAGAAAAGCAATTTTAAGCTAGATCTATTTTTCTTTTACTCATGAAGGTTGCCTATGAGGTAAATGAAGTGAGAAATGCTTCTTGGAAGAGAATGAGATCCCTTGTTAAGCCGGCAAGTCTCAAACGAGCCTCCACTTAAACTGCCCACTTCTCACCAAGAACAGGAGCCCGTGTCTATGCCTTGGGGCAGAGTGAAAGCTCACTAGGGTCCCTTTCAGTTGTAACCAACATGTCATTTTGTCCTGGAGAATTCTTGAGTTTTCAAATAACCGAAGCACTGGGAATCTACCACCAGCCTCGCCTCAGCTCTCTCTTGAGGGCACCAGTAGATTTATCCATTTCTTCTTGGTGGTGTTTCATTGAATAGTAATTATAGTAGATATAAGCCAGTGTTTCTTTCTCACCTGCCAAAATTGGGCAGGTATCTCAGTGGTGGAGCACTTGCCTGTCATGTATGAGGCCCTAGATTCAATCCCCAGGTAGGAATTCTAAATGTCTATTAAATCAAAGTATAGCATGCTTATACAACAGGCATCCTTGAGCATGCAGCTTGATGAACTTGGCACAGATACAGCTTCGTGGCTCTACCACCAAAACAAGCTACAGAGCCGCTTCCATACAAGCAAGGAGCAGAATACACCTTTTCCTTTTGTACGCTTTTTCCCACCTGTGTACTCTTGTATGTTGTGGGGGGGCATACACGTGATAATGTGCATGTGGAGGTCATAAGATAACTTCAGACTGTGGGTCCTCTCCTTACACCCTGCTAGAGACAGGGTCTCTTGGTTGTTTGGCCATTGGGAAGGCCAGACTGACTGCCCATGAGCTTTTCTGGATTCTCCTGACTCTGTTGTAGGTGTGTTGGAATTATAAATGCATGCATCGCCCCTTTTGAGTTCAGCCCCTGGCCTGTGTATTCTTATTTGAGACAATGGATAGGTATTACTTTTGTGATTTTTAAAAAACTATTTTATATATTAGAAAGTGAGAGCACATAGTCACCAGAGCTTCTGCCACTGCAAATGAACTCTAGATGCATGCGTCACTTAGTGCATCTGGCTTTATGTGGGTACTAGAGAATCAAAACTGAACCATCAAGGTTTACACGCAAGTACCTTTAACCACTGAACCATCTCTCCAGCTCCAGTTTTGTGACTTGTAAAAGAAAAACTACATTAAGTTAAAGATTAAAGATTTTGTATGTATATTTCTGTCATGGATAATAATTGACAGGTCCCCATTTTGTGCTCTAGGAGGGTTAAGTCCAGTTGCTTTGAACATGTTCACATGACATTGTCTCTTCCTTTCCCTTCTCCCTAGGGCCTACAATACATGGAGCTCATCCCCAGGGAGAAGCAGCCTGTGACAGGCACTGAAGGCGCCTTCTACCGCCGCCGTCAGCTCATGCATCAGCTCCCCATCTATGACCAGGACCCCGCTCGCTGCCGCGGACTTTTGGAGAATGAGCTGAAAGTGATGGAAGAATTTGTGAAGCAGTATAAGAGTGAGGCCCTTGGGGTGGGCGAGGTGGCCCTCCCGGGGCAAGGCGGCTTGCCCAAAGAGGAAGGCAAAACACAGGAAAAGCCACAGACCACCGAGACCACTGCCCCGACCACCAATGGCAGCTTGGGTGACCCGTCCAAGGAAGTGGAATACGTGAGTGTCCCCCGTGTGTCTAGTTTGGCTGAAGCCACCCCACCCTGAGCTGTGCGGTCAGGGTACATTCCAGAATAGTCCTTCCACTCATGCAAGGACTTGTGGCTTCTTACTCTGAGCAGGCACTATTCAGGGAAAATCATACCAGGGCACTGCCTACCCTCGGGAATACCACCAATGGGCAAATGGTCACTGCTTAGAGAAAAGGAATCTAAATGCCCTTGGGGTAAGTGTGGCAGTGAGAAAAGGGTGAGGCATGAACTGGCCTGTGAAGAGTAATGAGGAACCACCCATTCCATGGTCTTGGTGGGGGAAGCTGTGGGCCCAACCTAAAAACATGCCAGAAGTTCAAGAGAGCAAGGTGCAATTAAAGAATTAAAAGCAGTCCTGTGTGTGGCCTCCTGGGAGAATAGGGGACATGACTCTGAGAAGGTCAGCAGGTGTGTTTCACACTGCCCATCCACTTAGCAAACATCGGGTAGCTGTCATTGCCTGTTAGGTCCCAGGAAGTCTAAGAAGCAGAGGACACTGTTCCCATAATGGCAGAAGCTATGGACTTGATCATAAGAGGCAGTCTATCAGTCAGAGGTGTTAGAGAATTCCAGCTGTGCCATAGCAAGTTCTCCCAGTAGCTATGTGGAAGATGTGCATATCTAGGGCCATCTAAGAGAATCCAGGTCTGTGTAGTGGAAGCTGCATGTAGAGGTTTGCTTTAACTGTCCCATAGAGGCAGAAGGACTAGCCAAGACTGGGACCATAGAGGGCTGATGGTCATTAGGTTCATACCTGCAGGGCTTTGTCCCCAACCATTAGCCAAGTGGACTTGTTTGTCCCAACTTGGCATTTGGGAAAAAAGTCACAACACATAAGATGTTGTATTAGTTATCTTTTCATTGCTCTGACCACAAACAAATTAATCTTGACACAAACCACTTAAGAAGGAAAGATTTATGTTGCCTCATAGTTTCTGAGGGTTTGGTCTCTTGGTGTCTTGGTTCCATGTGCTTGGGCAGAACATCACAGGCATCTCTAGGTTGACAGGAAGCAGAGAAAGGGAATAGAGAAAGGGACCCCCAGAGTCATGCACACAGTGACCCACTTGCTCCAGCTAGGCCTCACTTCCCGTCTTTCACCACCTCCCAACAACACCTTTGTATTAGGACTTCACCATGGGTCAACCTATTCATTAGACAAATGCCTTCATGATCTAATGAAGATGACCTCACAGACGAGACATCCCTAGAGCTGGTTAAAATCGTTAGTGTTCTAGTTACCTTCCTGTTGCTATGGAAGCACGTGCAACCTAAAGTACCTGGTGGGAGGAAAGGGTTTTATTTCAGCTCACAGTCTCAAGGAGAAGCTTGATGATGGCAGGGAAAAACATAGCATGAGCAGAGGCTGAACATCACACTCTTGCCACAGAAGGTGAAAAACAGCCAGCAAGAGAGGGAGCCAAGCTCTGAGCTGTCTGTAATACCCCTAAACCACTGCCAGTACCACACCTCTTGATTGCCACCAGCTGAGGACCAAACATTCAAAAACACATGACTTTGTGGACAAAATCTTATACAAACCACTAGTTACCCCCAGAGGTGTGCTTTGTTAATTTCCTAAGCATTTCTTAATCCTGTCAGGTTGTCAGTCAAGATTAAGGATCACAGCCCTCAGGCACACACCTGTTTTCCTGGGAAGAGACTGGAAGTCACCAGCCAGAAAACCCACAGAAATGCAGCCAAGGGCCCTGATTCTGTTGTCCTTGGCTCTTTCTTCCCTAAGGGCCTTTGAACTCCACTTCCATCTTCTTGGCCCAACCTGGGATTGCCATCCAAGGAACCACAGCCCCATATAGATATACTTAGTTCAGAAATCTGAGATCAAAGAGACAAATTTGTTTTCTTCTCTACCAGTTTGTGATGATACTTAAAAGTCCCATTTCTCCAGAAGAATATGTGTTAAAGACAAAAAACAAACCCTAGTTACCATAGTCACTAGTTTCACAAAGTCGTCTCCCCAACCCCACCCCAATACTACCCTGTACCCACCCTCCAATAGTTGTTTATGCTTAAAGAATAAACTTTGGAGAATGCTAATTTGGAAGGGAATCCAGAAATGTCCCTTGACATCATTGTGACTTGTCCAAATTGCCATTCTTGAGAGAGGGAAAGATACTGAGCACATATCTTGTCCTTGACTGAGCCTCATATATTTGTTCAGTAAGGAACTGGGGTAAAGGGGGCCTGAGATTCTGGGTCTTTGCCCACAGTTCACTTTAGGGAATACTTATGGTATTTTGGAAGCATTTAAGTAACAACACTGGGCAGATTCCATAGTCAGAAATGAGCAGGGAATGAGAAGGAAGCTGTTTTTCTGAGCCCAGCTATCTACAGAAGATAAAATTCTCTGTCCTTCCTCAACCATTATTCTAACTCAGCAATTGATCGTGTGCTTACTAGAGTCCTATCTGTCATCCCTGTAGATACGAGATCCTGGTCATCTCTGGATCTCAAGAGGGTATCATTGATGTAGGCAGTTGGTACTTGTAGCAGTTACTTTCTTGCTGCTTGAACAACATATCTTCTGAGAAACAGCTATGGGAGAAAAGCTTACACTTTTGAGGGGAAGATTCGTCATGGTGGGAAAGCATGGCAGAGCAGACTGCGTGGCATCACATCTTGTCACACCAGTTGGGAGGAATCAACAAGAGCGAACTGGCAATGGGTAGACACACGACTTCCAGCAAGGCTCTATCCGGAGACTCCGCATTCCTGGTTATTAAGTATGAGGTTTAATGACAAACATAAGAGGCTATAGGATACAGTTCACAGTTACACCACCACGGTGTTAACAACTACGTGATCAACAATGATGCCTGAATAGCACTGCACGCTGCAGGGTTGGCGTTGGTGTGAGAGGATGGCGATGTTCTAGTGCCACACTGCTTAAGCCCTGACTCCATGCCAATGCTGCACTCTTCCCTCGGGACCTTTTAAATTCTCACAGTTGCCTGGGAGGATGATCTTTCATCAGAGCCATATGACAAGTGAGGAATCTGAGATGCAGAATTGGTAGGTCACTTGTCCAGGATCCCACAGTTTCCAGCAGACACACAAAATGAATTATAGCACCACCTTGTTTATGACTTTCTCTCCCACAAAGAGCAGACTGGGTGCTCCTATGCACCTACCTATTGGTCTCCTTGAATCAGGGGAGGGAGTCCCAATGAAGGCAGCTCAGTAGTCCTGCAGGCCATCAAACTGTGTCCCAAACAACCCTGCCCACTTGGCCTGGGCCATACCTGATGCTCTGTTTTGCCCAGACAGCAGCCACGTGATGTGACATGTGCTCTGCTGCCCTCTGAGCTTGTGCTCCTCCTATGTGTCATGAAAAAGAGGCAGAGAGCATCTGTCAGAGAGAATGGCAGGCTGGAAGCTCATCTCTTCTCCTCCAGGAGAAGGAGTCAGGGAGTTTGACCTGAAGACACAAGTGTTAGGACACTGAAAAGCTCCACCTGATGTCTCCAATCCAAGCACAAAGTTATGGGGGAGTAATGGAAGGCAACAAGCAGAACCAAGAGAGGTTGAGGAGCTACCCTGGTGACTTATGTAGGTGTCATCAGCATGGTGGTTATATTACCTTACCAGAAGCAACTTAAGGAAGGAACGGTTTATTCGGCGTGAGGTTACAGTCCATCATGGTGGGAAGGGCATGGTGGCAGGAGCTTGAAGCAGCTGGTCACTTTCAATCCACAGTGAGGAAGCAGAGAGTAATGAAATTTGTATTCATTCTCCTTTTTATATAATCTAGAACCCCAGCCCATGGTATGGTGCCATTCATACTTAAGTGGGGTCTTCCCACTTATGCTAAATAATCCCTCATACACCTGGCCAGACATTGGTCTCCCAGGATCCTAGATCCAGTCAAGCTGACCATCACAGTGGTCATGATGATTGCTGATGGCAACCTCCACTTAGCAAGCATTGCTCTAAGTGGAGTCTGTACTCAGCATGGGAGTATCTGACCCCAAGCTCACAGCCATGAGCTGTTTGACAAGGTTGTGCCACCCCAGGCTTCTGGGTCTCAGAACTCAAATCCAATGTCTGCCAGATTCCAAACCCATGTCTTTCTCATCTCCTCAGCCTTATTCCTAGGAGAACTAACTGATATCAGGCCCCAGGGGCCACAATGCCATGTAGGATTTTTCAATCACACTACTTACTTCTCAAGAGCCCTTGGTAGGCTAATGCAATGGTGCTTAAACTAAAATTACCCAGAAGGCTTTCACAGTCGTGGCAGGTGGCAGCGAGGCCTGATGGTGCATGCCTGCAAAACCTGAGGCAGAAGGATCATGAGTCCAAAGCTACACAGTTACAGAGTGAGTTGAAAGCCACCTCAGGCTACATGTGACTTCATCTCAAAAAGATGTTAAGAGGGGTTAGGGGGTTGGCTCTGTAGATAAAAGTTCTTGCCATTCAACATGAGGACTAGAGTTCTCATCCCCAGAACCCACGCAAAGACACAGCTGAAATCCTAGAGCTTCTTCCACAAGATGGGAGGCAGAGGCAAGAAATTCACAGACTCACTAGCCTGGTGTACACACAGGTAAACTAGAGACCCTGCCTCAAACGAAGTGGAAGGTGAGAACCGACACGGGGCTTGTCCCTGATCTCCACATACACCTTCCCCAATCATGAAGATATCCACCACCACCCCCACTCCTGCCCTGAAGACTCTGAATCTGAGTCCCCACCCAGCAGCTCCTGCCGTCAGCACCACTTGCTTCTGTGAGCCCACATGGCCCCATCCACTGCACCAGTGGTCTCTCATGGCCAGGGCCTTAGATCACAGCAGATTCGGGCTGCAAAGACTTCCCCACCCCCAACCTGCCACTAAACTGTCCCCATGGAAAGTATTGACCAGAGCAGAGGAGTGTCACTCCAGAGCTCCAACCAAGGAACCCTGGTTCCCAGATCCAGGCCAGCTGCAGGATGCTGTGCTACCTGAGCCCAGCCCAGTGGCCTGGCTGTCCAGTTATGTCATGAGGATCTGAGTTCAGTTTGGAGATCTGGACTCCAGGCCCAGGTTTCAAAGCCCAGGCTGTCAAGCCAGGGGCCCTAGATTAGCAGTATAGGCAATGATTCCAGAGGTGAGGCCGTCCACATCAGCTTCGGATCATGCCTTGAAAAGCTGCTTTATCACACTGAGGGGGTAGAGGCAGGCATGGTGGAAATACCTTGAGCCACCAAGCCTCAGGAAAGCCTTTTCATGAGGAGATACTGGGGCAGAAACACCCAGTCCCAGGCACTAGCCCACCTGCTGTCACCCACAAAGAGAAGCATGTCTTTTTAAATCTATGAGGCCAGTCAAAACTGGAAAATAGGGGAGCCGAGGAGATGGCTTTGTCAGTAAAGTGCTTGTTATGCAGGCATGAGGCCCTGAGTCTCCAGCAAGCCTGGTGTGACAGGGTGTGCCTATAATCCCAGCACTGGGGAGGCAGAGAAAGCAGGATTCCTGGGCTCACTGGCTAGCTAGTCTGGCCAAATCAGTGAGCTCCAGTTTCATTGAGAGACCCTGTGTCAAAAAGTCAGGTGGAGAATGAATGAGGATAATACCCAACAGTAACCTCTAGCTTCTATGAGCCCCCCAACATGCATTCATTCACATACAAACAGGCATGCGCACATGCACATTAACCACACACATGTACACATGCAAAAATAAAAAACCCTGGAAAACAATGAGCTTCTCTTTCATTCCTTCACTTGTTGCACCACACTGTTTGGAGGGCCAAGGCAAGTGTCCCAAGCAGCAGGGCAGGTCCAATGAAGGGTCTCAGCCTCTTCAAATCTGTGTGATACCATGAGCTGGCTTGGGCTCTTCAGACCTTGTTACCAGATGAGGAGCCTGAGGCCCAGCCACATTCACTTGCCTGCTGAGGAGAGGTGGCTCTGATTCAAACCCAGGCCTTTGTCTTGACCAATGGCTTGGTCAGTCCTAGAGTATGGCCTGAGCAGCAGTGTGAGCTCTGGTGTCTGCTGGAGGGGAGCTGATGTGACTGGCATCTCTCACAGCCCCAGTCACAGAAGGATGAGACCCTTCTCTGTGCGCCAGGAACAGTGGAAAGACCCCCACCCCATCCATAGTCTCTCCATGGTGGGTCTCGCCAGTATTTGGGGACTCTGTGGATGTCAGCAGTCTGCACCATCGCCCTTCACACAGGTCTGCTCAGAGCCCTTCCTCCACTCTCCAGGCCCCCTCCCACCTGGAGGATTTCTGGGGCCCATAGTGACCTGCATGTCTTGATTACTGACAGTACCATTCAGACAGCTCACTGAATGTTCACTTGGAAATTAAATATACAGAGTTCCTGGACATGGTCAATGTGCTGAGGCATTTCCGCTCTTCACCACCCCACACTTGTAGCTGAAGAAAGGAGACAGAAAGCCAGAATGCAGCATTGAATGTACTCTTAGCTCTTTGGTCTTTATCATTCCTTCCAGGAGACACCCCCCCACACACACTGCCACAGCCTCCTTGCCCCTTCCTCAGGACTGTGCACAACAGAGGGGAGGCAATGAAGAGATGTGGACAGAGCCCTCACTGACCTGAGGAGGTGTCCACAGAGCCCCACATTACCCACCATGATGACCCAAGGTTTTGGCTCTCCTTTCCCATGTCCCCACAAAAATGTGAAGGGGGCTCCACAGGCTGCCCCCAACCCCACCCTCGGCCACAGGACTGCCTCTCAGATGGAAACTTACAGCAGCTGGCTGCTCAGACCAGGCCCAGCTCCAGGAGGGACATATTTGTGGGCAAAGGATTTCCAAGTTTTTGTCGGAACAGATGTTTGGCTTGTGGGCTATACAGGCTGGCTGGCCAGCTGGCTGTCCTGGCAGCCCCACTTGGGGGACTTGAAATTGCCCAACTCCCTCAGTGAGGTGCCTCTTTTTCAACTGCAGGACAGAAGGGTAAGAGACAGAGTCCAGCCTGGAGCCACTAAAGCCGGAAGCGCCCCTGGTCCCCTCAGCTCCCTCTCACAGGCACCCCTAGGTGAGACTGCAAAATCACCATGGTTACCAGGCTTCTCAGCATCTGTCCCCTTCCTTCTTAGTGGAGATAAATTTTAATGACATTCAAGATCTTTTTTTTCCAAAGAAATATGTCTTTATCCAACTTTTTATACTATAAATACTTTTCCATGTTGCCATGTGACCTTCGCAGGCATTTTTTTTCTGTTGAGTGGGCTGCATAATATTCCATTGAGCATAGAAGCAGTTGGCAAACTATTCTGCATAAAGAGCGGACAGTAACCACGGCTTTGGGGGCCTTGTGGCCTCTGTCACCTCTTCTAAACTCAGCCGTGTAGCACTTAGCTGCCATAGGTGATATCCACACAGAGGACTTCCATGGCTGTGTTCCAACAAAACTTTATTTTTTAAAAAATGTGGTAGACTAGATTTGACCCATGGACAGATACAGTTTGCTGACTCTTACTGTCGGAGTCAGCCACACGTCGCTGGGATGAATCTCCAAACAGGCACAATTTGGGGGAGGAAGGTATCTATCTTATTATTGAACTAAAAGATCCAGGGGAAGTTAAGGAAAGGCTGGCCTCCTTTCACAAATCCAAGCGGGGACAGACAAACCCACCACCAGCACCTCAAGCAAGCAAGCACACTCCAAACTAGCAAACAAGAGGAACTCCAGGCTTGAGCTCAGACTGCTTTTTGCATATGTAAAGCTAGAATTCCAGTCCCACCCCAGAAACACCTTAGGGCTGAACCCTAGGATCTGGCCAAGGTGACACACCTCCAGCCAGACCTGGCTGGAGACAATTTACAATTATAATAAACTTTTGAATCTATTGGGGGACATTCAAACTACCACACTGACCTTGAAAAAAATCCTAAAAAGCTTCTGCTTTTTCCTTTGGTTTTGTCTTATTTTCAGTGATGACACTGTCATCATCTGCCATCCAGGCGCCAGGCCATAAATGGCCCATGCCATTTTATTTAGTCCTAAAAATCACCCCCAATGTATCTTATCACCCTTTGCTGGGGAAGGGCTGTGGGTGTGTGCGTGTGTCCCTCATTGGAAGCACACTTGTGGAGGTCAGAGGACAGCCTGGGGACAGTTCTCATCTTCCACCAAGTTCTCTCTTGTTTGCTGCTGTGAAGGCCAGATAGCTGGCTTGCAAGCTTTGGGATTCTCTGGGCTCTGCCTCCCCTAGGCGTATGTTGAAGAGATTACGGGCATGCACACTACTGATGTCTGGCTTCATGTGGATTCTGCAGATCTCCCATCATCAGGCTTGTGCAACAAGTGCTTTTAACCATATGACATCTCCCTGGCCTCATCTCCCTTTTAAAAATATTATTATTTATTAATTTACAAGGAGAGAGAGAGAAGAGAGGAAAGGAGAGGAGAGGAGAATGAGCACACCAGGGCCTCCAGCCACTACAAATGAACTCTAGATGCATGTGCCACTTTGTGCATCTGGCTTTATGTGGGTACTGGGGAATCAAACCCACATCATTAGGCTTTGCAGATATGCCTTAACCACTGAGCCATTTCTCCAGCCATTATCTCCCTTTTATAGACAAGAAAATTAGACGCTCTTAGCAAAGTTAAACAGTGTTCTCAAACTTCAGGTTATGAACTGTGAGTAGACAGCATCTCCGTTTATTTGATGACAGCTGGAATTGTTTTTAATTGAAAGGGAAAAAAGCGATTGAGGGGTAGTAAATAGTTTACTGGGAAACATTTCTCAGGGGTGTGTGCATCCACTTAGAATATAAAATTATTATTATTGGGTTTTTGTTTGTTTTTTTCAAGGTAGGGTCTTGCTCTAGCTCAGACTGACCTGGAATTCACTCTGTAGTCTCAGGCTGACCTCAAACCCATGGCGATGCTCCTACCTCTGCCTTCCGAATGCTGGGACTAAAGACGTGCACCACTACTTTCTACTGTGCACCACAGACAAAAGCAACAATTTGAAATTTTTGAAATTGTCTAGTCTCCCAGCTATGAAGTGGTTAAGGCAGGACTAGAACCCAGAGTTGCCTCACCCCAAATCCCACACAGCTGCCAAATAAACAGCCTCCATCTCTGGAGCATGTGAGGCGCACAGGACAGCTACAACAGTGGAACATGCTGGAGACTTGGAGACTCACCTGAGACCACACAGCATCTTTTCTGCAAAGCTGGGCCTCCAACCCATGGTCGTGGGAGTTTGTCAGAGAACAGATCCTGAGTTCTGTTTGTTTTGTGCTGCATACCCACCTCAACACCTAATAAGCCGAGTGATCCAGATAGAATTGCCTGGCATTTTACCTCTCTTGGCAAAACCCCCGTCATCAGCAATAAAGTGTTTCCTATGAGCCAGGGAATGCCACTGTCACCAGTGAAAACTGGCTTGAAAAAGTGGGCAATTTTCTAAGCACTTCCCCGACTGGAGACCCTAACTGCTGTGCACGCAGCCTGCTCCTTTGGCACCCTTGGAGGCCTTGGGGAGACAGAACTCAAGAGGGCTAAACTGGTAGAAACAATGCTGACGCGGGAAAAAGGAAAGGGGAAGGAAGAGGAGGGAGAAGAAGCTACCGCCACCATCAAGAAACCCCTCTGGGACACATAAGGCTGCTTTGCAGAGAAGATGAGGACTGAGCACCATGAGAGGAGATGGAGATGCAGTTTCTAAATACGTTGGTGAGCGTTTGTGTTGGCCTGAGCACTTCCACTTGTGTTAATATTTACTGGAGTGTAATGGTGAGATTTTCACAAAGCCCTCTGGGTTTAGACTGGGTAGGCCTTTGGATAAGAATCTTCCAGAAGAAAACAGTGAGATTGGAACACACTTCTGGCAAGCCTGAGGCAGAGATTACTACGGTTGCAGAGGCTTCTCCATGTCTGCAGGTCCCTCTCCGAAGGGAGGCCAGCGTGGCTCAGTCCTTAGAGACAGCTCTGGGGCTGCATGACCCTTGGCCGCTGTCCTGAACCTGCTGTGGCCTGAAACACTTTGTGTCTTGCTGCTTCTATTTCCAAAGGCTTCCTAATTCCACACTTTCCCTTTCAGTATTTCAGAGCAAGCTGTCCAAGGCCCAGTGGCTTAGATCAACAATGCCTGTCTAGCTCACAGCTCAGCCCTGTGGGCAGGACTCTGTGAGGGACAGCTTGTCTCTGTCCACTCACCATCACTTGAGCTGGGGCTGGAATGGTAGGAGCTTGTCCACGCTTATGTCTGACCTAGACCCAAGATGGCATGCATAGCTGGCAGGGTGGGCAGGGCCTCTGGGACCTCAATCTCTATGGCCTTCTTCCACACACTGGAAGATTCTGGATACTACATTTCTTTCCTGTCCTCTCAAAGGTCTCAAGGAGTGTGGGCTGAGAGAGTCCAAGGAAAAGCTGCAGAGATGGTCCCTAACACATGTCAGCTCCACCTAAGACTTTTCAACTTTACAATGGCACAAGAGTGCCATGCATGTAGGGGAAACTGAGGCTTGGGACTGATGTTTTCCTGGGACCACCCTAGGAATGGGTCACTTTCCTGACACTCCACAGGACAGCAAGCCACACTCCCAGTCAGCACATAATCAGAAGAGTGAACACCTGAGATGCCACAGTGCTGAGCGGTAAGCAGAGAAGCATGTGCTGTCATGTGACTGCCTTGAAGTCACGGGGCATCGCTCCGCCACGTTCTGTTCCACTAAACCACACAGCACTCAGAAAAGGTGATTAAACTCTGTGTGTTCAAGAGTTTCTGGAACTGTGCCAATGTGATCTAAACACATCCCAGAGCAGAGAGCCCCTCCACCCGTAGGGGCTCCATATTGGAGGGAGCTGATGCACACACACACACACACACACACACACACACACACACACACACACACACCCTCGTCCTTCTCAAAGTGGGTTTTCACACACTGCAAAGACTGTAGGAATAGAATATTCGAACTTGTTCATTTGAATCCTTTCTTGTGCTGTGCTGTGGAGGAGACGAGGTCTTAAACTATGGCTTAGGCTGGCCTCAGGCTCCCAAGTGCTAGTATCATAGATATGTACCACCACACCTGGCCAACTGAACCCTTTGAACTAAGCATCTTGCACTACGTGAATGAGGCATAAAAGGTCACAGAGACGCCTCCCTCTGTTGGACCTCTGGGAGCGTTTATCCCTTTTCCCTAAGAGAAAAGAGTCCGTGGACAAAGGTCCATGGTGGATGTTGGAGGTGCTGTCGTGAGCAAACGCTGAGTGCAAGTACTTGGGAACACGAAGGAGAACCACGAAGTGGAAGCAGAAGTGCTCAGGATAAACGACCTACCCCAGTACTGGCAAGGCTGCCTGCCGGCACCATTCCTCGTCCAAGACGCCCAAGGGCGGGTGCACTCCATGAATTGAAACTGGCCTTTGCAATACCTGGAGCCTGTGCTTCTGCTGTGCTTTATGCCTAACGTCAAATCTAGAATGTTCTAAGGGCCATTATCAGATAGTAAGGATCCAGTTCAGGATCTCTTCTGTGTCTAGACACTCAACTAGTACTCAGCTCAGGGGACCCTGTTTTCTCTTTATCAGAGTACGTAAGTGTGTTATCAAAAGACAAAATTTAGGAATAGTGTCTGCACTGTCAGTCAGCTTTCTGTTTCTACAAGAAATACTTGAGAGAGCAAAGGCTCACTGGGCTCACAGTTTGTGAGCTCTTAGTCTATGGTCACTTGTCCTTGTCACCTTGGCTCTGTGAGACCACATTGTGGCTAGAATGTGACTGTGAAGCAAAGCTAGAGAGGGAGAGGGGGACCTCTCCCAACCCCCTTTAAGCCTCCACCCCCAATAACCTAACTTACTCTTACCAGGCCCCACCTCCAAGCATTGGAACCAAGGTTTGGATCCAAGCATTTAACATGGGGTTTGGGGGATATTCCAGTTCCAAATTATAGCAGCCTCTTAACATATACCTCCCTGTATTTACATGGTAAGATCATAAAGATGTGAGAGAGTTAAAATTATAATCCAGAGACCAAGTTTCTGTAGAGGGCCAGGCAGCAAACAGTTCAACCATGGTAAGCCAACAGCCAAGCCTGATAACAAGATAGAAAACAAATTTCCATTTGTATTCGTGAGATTTGAAGTATAATATTTAAATACAGTTTTTTAAAAATCTAGGTCTGCTAATGAGAAAAAAATGGAAATATTTCAGAGGATAAAATATTTTCTGCACTGGAGAGCCCCCAGTGTTGCTAACACTGGATGGAAAAGCCGTACAACACAGCCCAGGGCTGTGACTGCAGAGACAGGGAGGGGGGCCTGGTGTAACCGAGAAAGTCGTACATCTCTCAGGATGGACTCCTCGCATGTTCTCTGCATAGGAAACAATGATTCTCCCAAGAATAGGAAGATAGCTGTGAGGTCTGCATGGGATACTTATAATGAGTGCGACATATTGAGCCCAGCACAGGGTTCAGACGTGGCCTAAGGCCATGAGGCTTTGAGGGGCAGGGGGGACATCAAGTGGCTCACAAATGTGGTAAGACTCTCTAGTTCCCATTCTTGACAAAAGAAGTTATAAATATGAGATGATAATGGGTGTATGGGTGGGTGGGTGGATGAATGGATGGATGGATGGATGGGTGGGTGGATGGATGGGTTTGGATTGTTCCTAACAATAGCATCTTGTTATTGGTGCATTGTGTCAAAAGTACCATATTAATAGACATTGTTAACACAGAAAACTGTAAGAGGTATGTAGGAATTATCTACTATCTTTACAATTCTGTAAATCTAAAATTATTCAAAATATAAATTCTTATTTAAAAACAATGGATGCAGAACAACAGGTCTACTTAAAGTGGAAAGTATGGCAACAGATTTTCATGTCTCCAAGTATGAATGTCTCTTATAATCTCAGACTGCACAGTGAGGACTTAAGAAACTGCCATTGTTGGATTTTTTTAAAGTTTTTTTTAATTAATTAGAAACTTTGTGTGGACACATCGTGTGTTGGCGCAGTCCTTTCCCTCCTCCCTGCCCCCAGTCCACTGGGGCCTCCTCAGTGGGGTTGCTGGTGTGCACCATGGGCTTGTGGGTTATGAGTTGTGGGAGCAGCTGTCATTGTGGGGGAGGGAGGCAATGCCTCTGGATATTCTCCCTACCATGGCTCTCACAGTCTTTCTGCCCCCTCCTCCACAAAACTCCCCAAGCCGTGGTGGGAGTGGTTTAAGTCTACTTTAGTGTTGGGCTCTCAGCAGCTTCTGGATTTCTGCTTTGGTACATTTTGAGTCTCCTCAGCATCTGTCTCCATCACCTTGGCGCTGGTTGTCCGGCTCCCCATGGAATCATCATTCTTGCTCATCTTGCCAGTTCCTCTGTGGTTTCACCTGGGCCCTGGCTGATGTGTGAGTGGTGGTTTATCTCCTCGGCTCTGGAGGCCTTCTGAAAAAGCAAATAGAATCTCCAATGGGAGTGAGATCAGCATAGGTTAAAGAGGAGAAGCATTACTAATTAAGAGAGAATATGATGGGTGTGGCCTCTCTTTTGGCCAAAGACTAGTGGGAGCTTCTCATTGGAGTCCATGGTCTTGGTCTCCATAGGATTCTGCCTAGGTTCCCAGTTCCAGCTATGGACTCTTTTCCACGGAGTGGATCTCTTAGCCAATCAGAGCCGTTAGTTACCTACATAGGTTGGGTGCCACTATTGCACAGGTGTTTACACCTTGTCAGGCTGGTTGCTTTCTCATATCAGTGACCCCTGCTGGCTCCCAACATTGCTCCAGCAGCTCATGCAGCACTTTCCAGCACTATAAGGGCAAACCATCTGGGACATGGCTTCCTTTCAGGTTCCAGCCAGATCTCTCACTGCTCTGTGTCAGCAACATGTGGTGTCTTCAGCAACAGGGTCTTACCTTGTACCTCGGGCAGGTAATCAAGTGCTTTGACAGAAGCCTTTCTTGCTTCTCTCTCTCTCTCTCCCTCTCCCTCTCCCTCTCTCTCTCTCCTCTCTCTCTCTCTCCTCTCTCTCTCTCTCTCTCCTCTCTCTCTCTCTCTCTCTCTCTCTCTCTCTCTCTCTCTCTCTCTCTCTCTCTCTCTCTCTCTCATCAACAGCTCAACATGGGTTGTAACCAATTTCTGGAACTGAGAGTTAAAAGCCAGAGCCAAATGTTTTAGGGTTAGGCTTCATCCCACCCTTTCCATGGCCCTTCTTACCAGACAATCCCCCACACACACTCCTATTGAAGTTTATATCTTTTATCCAGGGGGAAGTTTTCCATGGTGCCAATTCATTTTGGATTTAGCTTTGAGTGATCTCCTCCTGCCCTCCCATTCCCCTCCCTCCAATCACTTCCGTCCCTATTACCTGTCCCTTGGGTTGTCTGTCAGGTGTGCCTGCAACTCAAGTTGTTTCAGTTTAATAACCACAGGTGAGGAAAAACATGTGGCATTTGTCCTTCTGTGCTTGTGTGAATTCACTTAGTATGATCTGTTCCAAGTCTGTTCATGTTCCTACAATCTTCATTATATATTTTTCTTCCACTGTATATATGTATCATCTGTGATATGTATATGTACATGTATCCATCATATGGATAACATCTTCATTATCCATTCGTCAAATGACGGGCATCTGGGTTGATTCCAATTCTTAGCTCTTGGGAATTGAGAAGTTATAAACATGGTTGAGCAAATGTCTCTACAGGAAAGAGAGGAGCCTTTAGGGTAGCTGCCCAGTAGAGGAACAGCTGGGTCACTTGGTGGCTCTGATTTCATCTTTGTCAGGCATCTCCATGTTGATTTCCATAGTGGTTTACATGTTTGCACTCCCAGCAGCAATGAATGAGAGTTCCTCTCTCCCCACATTCCCACCAACATTTATTATCGGTTGATGTTTTAGCAATGTTGGATTTTGGTGAAGGGCTGGGGAGTGACTAAAGCCACAACCAAGACGAGCATTACTGGTGTCAATAAGCAACCTCAGTCCTTACACACAACCCATTAGACAGACAAAACAGTTTTTCTGTTTTGCAGATGACAAAACTGAGGAACTGAGAGGCCATGGAACTTGTCCAAAGTCACACAGGAGGCAGAAGGTAGAGCTGGGATTCAAACCCACATCGCATGTCCTTCTAACTACCTTGTGTCGCTGGGGTCCTCTCCCACACCCTCCAGGTCTGTGAGCTGTGCAAAGGAGTGGCCCCCACAGACAGCCCTGTAGTCTACTCGGACCGGGCAGGCTACAGCAAGCAGTGGCACCCCGCCTGCTTTGTGTGCATCAAGTGCTCCGAACCACTGGTGGATCTCATCTACTTCTGGAAGGACGGCGCGCCCTGGTGCGGCCGCCACTACTGTGAGAGCCTGCGACCCCGGTGCTCCGGCTGTGATGAGGTGAGAGCCGGGGGTGGTGGGCAAATAGGCACGCCTGGGTGCGGGAGGAACCCCAAGGACAAAGGGATGATGATTCTGCTGGTGGGGTGTCCCTCAGTCGAGGAAACTGAGGTAGGCCTCACTGCATACCCCAGCCTCTGTCTTCTCATCTACAAAATGGCCTGACTCTTGTTCCCAGGGATGAGGCTGCTGGGACAGATAAGACACCGTGCTTCTGCACTCAGTAGCAGCACCGTGAGGTGCACCATGAGGCAGACTGCCCAAGTTCAAAACTGGAGCTACATTCTTGTGGCCTGTGTTAACTCATGCCTCAGTGGTACCACTTACATAATGGGATGAGAGTGAAATGCAGCCCATGGGCTGCCATGAAGATAACATGTGAAAATGCTTGCACAGGCCTGGCCATGTGGTGACACGTGGCCACTGATGTCATGTTCGATGAAACACTACAGTACAGTATGGTACTGCGGCAGGTGCAGTGAGCTGGAATTACCTCCCCGTGTGATAGGAAACAGTACAGTATAGTATAGTACAGTACAGTATGATGCAATGTGATATGATAAAATACATATGATAGAAATGATTTTACACATATATTAATATCATATGGTATGATATATGGTATGGTTATATGTTGTATGATCTGATATGTATTAATATAACATCAATGTAGCATGATACAATAAAGATGCTATGAAAGGAATTCAAGGCATGGATGAGAGATTAAAGTGTATAAATAACAGAAAGATAATGTAATTATATAAGATGTGCTATAATTATAATCATAAAGTAATTATAATAGTAAGTGCCGTCAGCGCCTCTGGAGGTAGAAACCGCACTCTCTATCTTCGGTGTGTGTGAGATAGGGAGGGCTTCTTCCGATTGAGCCCAAACCTCCCACCTGCTCCATGGACATTCTGGTTTGCACAGGAAGTTGAGACCTTGCAATCCACTAGCCTCAGAAACATGTGATCAGGAACACTAAGAAGGGAAAGAGCCATGTGTGCTGCCTCTTGCCTGTAATTCCAGTACTCATGAGGCAGAGGCAGGAGGATTCCCAATTAGAGACAAGCTTAACCACACAGCTGCCCTATTTGGGGGGAAGGACATCACTGAATTTAGGGAAGACTAACCTCTGGGACTTTCTTGTACAGAAGTAGGCAAACCGCTTCTAGAAGCAGAGCCTGAGAGGTGAGAGAGGTAACTCCTGATACCCGTATCTCAGGAGCCGGCTTGCTGCCCCTCGCAGCAGCCTGAGGAAAAAGGAGCCCGAAGAGAAGTTTACTTTAAGCCATTCGTAAACCTGCTGCACCTGCTGTCCCCACTGCTGTGACGCCGCTGTGGCTGTGGCTTCCTCTGCACACAGGTGCTCTTTGGCACGTTCATTGAACAGCATGAAGACTACAGCAATAGTGAAGAGGCAGTGCATTGCATGAGCAAAGGGCAAGGAACTTTCAAGGTTGGAAAATCCTTATATATTTGTTTAGGGGTATGACCTGCTGGACTCTGCTGATCTAGAACTCACAAACACTCTGATCACAAAAGCAATCACAATAAGGCCACCTGTTACCCTCAACAGTGGTAAGATTAGCTTTAGGGTAAGTTACAAGTAAAGAATTGAGCATCTCACAGCAATAACCTCAGAAAAGTTATTTGTAAGGACCATAAGAAATGTTCCCATAGTTCTTTCCCAGCTTGTTTATATAGTTCATCCTCACACATCGTGAACTGGAAGCCAGCCTGGGATCCTAGCTTTGTCTACATAGTGGCCCCTGCCTCAAACTAGTCAAACCTCAACCAAACAAACAGGACCATGGGAGGCCGGGCCACGCTCCTTAGGAAGAGTGCAGTGGACTCGGCCACAGGGCTCCATTATGCAGTCTCGTGTTGTCAGTCACTTGCTGCACACTTAGCTGTGATGCACAAGAGACCGACTAACATGGTGTCTGGGACAAGGTGGCTCAGAAAGGCAGTGGTGGTCACTTACTCTGACCCCGTATCCATCACTCTTCCTACATTCCGTGCGCTATGACTGATTCTGCGGCCTTAAAAGCCTGGGGTGGAAAGTTCTTGTGTCCCCAGCTCACTGATATGAAAGTGGAGGCTCAGAAAGATGATATAACCTCACAATTCATGAAGCTCCCCAAAGTCCAAGAGAAAAGGCATCCCTCCATCCATGCCACTCCAAAGTCAGACGTCACTATACCAGGCCACTGCTCTGCCCTGCCTGAGCTTCTAGGGTATTCTAAAGAGTCATTTTATTCTGAGCCTAAGGGACCCTGTGTCCTTGCTCTTAAAGAATTATATTCTGGCTGCTTCTCTGTCATTTAATGTCTTCTAAGGTCACACTGGGTGTATAATCCCATCCTAGAACACAACTGGCTCCTGTATTTTCTCCAAATACAGTTTCACAAATAGATAAATTAAACATGCACCCAGGGTTGTTTTTCCCACCCGAGGAGCTAAGAGGTAACCAAGACCCTCAGCAGCAAGCACATGGACTGGGTTAGATTAGGTCAGATGGCTGCATGCAACCACAGGAAGATCAGAGCATGAGTTGGTGGGATAACCCACCGTCTCACCGGTCACTTGTTGTACACTCTGCCTCCACCCAGGGTCAGAAGCTGAGCCGTGTGTCTCTTCTGTTTCCAGATCATATTCTCAGAGGACTACCAGCGTGTGGAAGACCTGGCCTGGCACCGGAAGCACTTTGTCTGTGAGGGCTGTGAGCAGCTGCTGAGTGGCCGGGCATACATCGTGAGCAAGGGTCAGCTCCTGTGCCCTACATGCAGCAAGTCCAAGCGCTCCTGAAGGGCTGTGCATCCACAGCCAGAGCCCAGCAAGACACTGAAGCCATCTGTGGGGCGGCTGCAACAGCAGCAAGCAACATACCCAGTGAGAATATATGTATCATTCATTCTAGGCTGAGTGACGGCAGACCCTGGACGTCAGTAGTTCCAAATCCAGAATGTTCTAAGAAGTCTTAGAGTGGATTGATTTGTTTTCCAGCTACAGCTACAAGCAAATAAAGATACTCCTGGTGTTCTGCACTAAGGAAGAATTTCCCAGAATGCAATTCTGAGTGATCTAATCATGTAGCTGTAGGATGTGCTTTTTGGTGTCCATAGGGGACAGGCCAGGGTCTCCATTGTCACTCCACTCATTGCCTTTCATCAGGTGGGAATTGGATTTTAAATAAATAATATTTTGGCATGATAAACATATCAATAAAAGTTTTATGAAGCTCACAGACATTTCTATCTAATTATTTATGCCAAGACATTCATTTTGCAGTGTACACTTGACACTAGACCCTGAAGGCTGATGCTGGTCCTAAGTGCTAATGAGCTTCTTCGTCAGCGTATCTCATGAGGCCTCTACTTAGGAGCATCTGCCTGTCCCCACTGCCCGTGCCCTCAGATCCCCAATGGAAACGCATGCGCATACTTCATGCTACTCCAAAAGGTGATGAAGAACCCAACCAGCTGCCCTCCGAGTCCAGGCAGGACATGGGTAAAGTGACACCAGGCAGTGTTCGGAAGCTGCCTAGGCCCCCGAATCTCAGCCAGTGGTGCCACACAGGACGCAGTGCCCAGTATGGACAGACCTTTAAAGCAATGGGGTGTTTCATGAGAACGCTTTCAATATTCATATGTTGCCAACTGAATATCGAACAAGCTAATAAGTACAATAAATTATTGGGTAGGACTTTTTTGTTTTATTTTAGAATTTATTAATGCTTACTTATTGATGATTTCATACACACTATATATAGTGTGTTAGATCATATTCATCCCCCATTATCTTTCCCCCCTCCCAATCCCACTGAACCCCTTCTTCTCAATAGTATCTTTTTCTTGTTACCTACGGAGTTTAATTAGGGTTGCTTGAATGGCATGGGTGAAGGTTATTTGCCAGACCACAGGCAATTCACCATTTGGCTACACCCTAGCCTCGCTATGATTAACTTGGTCAAGATTCTATGTCCCTCTCGTGATTTAAATGTTCGTGAATGAAAAAGACACAGGTTCTAGGCACTCACATTCCAGTTTCTAATGATCTTCTTTCTGAAGCTTTTCTATCTGGTGCAAATTTTTAAATCAGTTTTGATATCCAAATTTTGCCTTGTCTCATCTATGCCAGCTGAGCTCACTCATGAGCCTGTGAGTTTGGCCAGAGCTGTTGTGAGTCCTCCTATGGGGGTGGGTTTCTGCCTCCAGGTCCTTTCTGGAGACTCCACGGTCTCATTGCACCTCCCCAAGCCAGGTTCTGGGTGTGACCTTGCCCCCAATCAACCTCCATGGCTCCCCAGTACCTATCAACTTAAGAACCAAAACTTCACTTGGGCATTCAAATCCTTCTCAACCTTGGCTCATTTGTCTTTCCAGCCTTAGAACTCTCTAGGGTTCTACTACCCTGTTTCTCCTAGACAATCAAAAGCCTCTCCAACCACTTCCCCATGTTTCTGCTCCTTCTGGTGTGGTGTCTGAAGGACTACTCACATGTATTGAGATTTCATGCCTCATGTAAGTTTCTTCTCAAGAATAAACTTCTCAGGCCCTTCCTTGAAGCCCTGGGGGAATATTCTTCTGTCTACCTACATATATACATCCACCTGTCCCTCCATCTGTGCATCCACCTGCCCATCCATCTATCCATCCATTCACCAACCCATCCATCTATCCATACAGCTGTCTATACATTCATTCACCTAACCATCCATATAGCCCAGCTATCCCACACATATGTACTAAGCACTCTAGGACTCCCATCACTGTGCTGCATACTAGGGACACCCTCCCCAAAAATAAAACAAAACAGCGACCACTCCCCTCATGGATTTTAGACTGTCAAGATGAGCTTCAGACAAACATATCTACAAGCCAATATGAAACTATGTAAACTATGAAAAGGAGGCTCACAGGAAATTGGACCTAGTTGGGTATGTGCACAGTGGTGATTCTGGGAAGGAGACACTTGAACTGGCATGCATGGACTCTGAGTTGGCAGAGGGAAGAAACAATAGCTAAAGATATATGCATAAATGGTATGTGCAAAGGCCCTGAGGTGGAATCACTATCTATTTATTAAAATCCACTTCCTGGCACTGGAGATACAAGGATGAACATGGGCCTGGACAGACAGACATGAAAGCAGATTTATGTGGCAAGAGCACATACAGGGCCTGGGGACATCAGAGTGGGCAGGGCTGCTTTCCAGTCTGTACACCCTTCTTCCTTTTGGCAAAGGCCCACTGCCTGTGGCATAAATGTGCCCTCCATCACGGGCTCCTTCACAGAAAGAGAGAGGGCTTCTCCCCCAGAGCATGGCTCATATAGACCCCACCATGCCTGAACTTCCCCCACCGTGCGCATGCTAGGCCGCTTCTCTACCACTGAGCCATATCCCCAGCCCAGCAAGGACATGGTTCTCCAGAGCTACAAGAGCCCTCAAAATCAAGAAATGAATACAGAGGCATTTCCATCTTGTCATCTTCCGTGATCAGGTAGGGTCTCACTGTAGCTGACCTGGAAGGCACTCTACAGTTCAGGAAGAACTTGAACTCAGCACAATCCACCTACCTCAGCCTCATGAGGGCTGGGATTTCAGGCATGAGCTATCATACTCAGCTCACAATAACATCTTCTAGAAAAACAAAAGGCCCAGCCCAGGATCCCTGCAGTTATCACCTGCATTCTTCATCTTCTTCTGCGTGAAACGCTCCTGTTGTTTCCTTGACGTCCATGGCCTTGGTGCCCAGCGAGGTGGAAGGCTAGTCACAGAGTAGCATGTGCACCGGAGTGAGTTTCTTCGATGGTTCCTAATAAGCACATTTGCTTGTGCATTTGGGGAATGAATTCACAGAAGTTCACCCTGCACCCCTCAGACCAGTGCAGGTCCTTCCCCTCCACTTGTGTCATTATTCATTTGGATCATCTGGTTTTGTTGGTAGCCACCGGGTGTTCCCACATAAAGTCACGGTGGTAGTTTGAACCAGATGTCCCCCATAAACTCTGTGTTCTGAATGCTCAGCCAAGCCTTGCTGGAGGAGAGCTGGATGGGCTTAGCAGTGTTAAGCCCGTTCCCCTTTCCTAGAGCTTGGCTCTCTCTCCTGCTGCTGTTGTCCACCTGATGTTGGCCAGGAGGTGATGTCCAGCTTCTGCTCTACCCTCCTTTCCCTGACATCATGAAGCTTCCCGTCGGGACTGTAAGCCAGAATAACTTTCCTCCCATGAGCAGCTTTTGGTCAGGTGCTTCTGTCTTAGCAACGAGAAGGAAAGTACAAGAGTTACCTTCTCTCCCTCTGGATTTAGGAAGCATTTTGTGAGCAGGAGCTTTGAGTCTGTTAATATTCTGTTCCTCATCAAAATTCCGCCCACAGGTTCTTAGTGCCCACTGATGTTTACTGAATGAATTATTGCTTTAATTGTCAAATGCTCATTTTGTACTTAAATCATTCTCTTAACATTTATTAATTAGCATCTTAGTGTCAGAAAAAGCTCTGTCTCCTCCCCACATACTAATCGTTGATTTGTATCACTCTGGGAGCTATAGATTTTATTTTATTTTATTAGTTATAATCTATTGTTTCCCTTATTTTATTGTGCAAATGGTCCTAAACTTGGCCCCAAAAGTACTTTCTAGTTGTCTGGACTGTTCTCATGACAGGCACCATCCTTCTCTGAGCACTTTTCAAATCCTAGGATGAAGTGCTCTGGGCCTTCTGTTAATTTCCTCAGTGTGATGCAGTTTTGGAATCAAGTGATTTTCTGGAATTTCTTTTTCTTACAACAGGTGGCGTTGGGCAAAAACTGATAATATCTTAGAAACTTGAGATTACAAATTGTTAGCATTTAGAGAACCATTGTCTGTTGAGTGATCACCCCAAAAAGTTGGTCCCTCAAAAAAGGCTTATGAGGGCTTGGGGAGATGGCTCAGTGGTTAAAGGCATTTGCTTACAAAGCCTGACAACCGAGGTTCAATTCCCCTACCACCCACATAAAATCAGCCAGGCACAGCAAGAGAACCTAGCACACTACCTCCCGCCACAAACACACACATGTGCAAGTAAATAAATATTTGTGTTGTTTTTCTAGACCAGGCTATTCACTGTGTAATCTCAGGGTGGCCTCGAACTCATGGGGATCCTCCTTCCTTTGCCTCCTGAGTGCTGGGATTAAAGGGAATAAAAGAGAGAGAGATCAAAAGGCTTGTGAGGTGAGGACTTGGTCTCCTGATGGTGGAGGACAGGGAATCTTTAGGAGGTGATGCTTATCTGGAGGAAGCTGACACTGGGGGATGAATCCCGGGAGCATTTCTTGGACTTGTTTCTACCTCTCTTTCCCTCCTTCCTTCCCTCTGTCCTTCTCTCACTTGCCCTCTCCCTTTGTCTTTCCTGCTCACTATGAGATGAACAGCATCCTCCTTCTCCTCACGGCCCCGCCATGATGTTCTTCCACACTAGAAGCTCAAAATCAACAGAGCCAAAGACTATGGACTCTCTAAAACCATGAGCCAAAATAAATATTCCTTTAAATTGTTCTCTAGGCTCCACAGAAGTCACTAATACACAAGTGAATCAAACCGAATCAGCTGAGGAGGGCAGCCTGGGAGCTGAACACAGTCAAAACCCTTGGTAAGTCATTGAGACAGCAAAGAAATCTCTGGACTCCTGGCTCCACATGACAATTCTTTGCTCTTTACACAGGGACAAAGTTTCCCTTGTTTTATTAAAAAATTATTTATTTATGTATTTGTAAGAAGAGAGATAGAGAGAAGAGAGACAGGCACAAAGAGAATGGGTGTGCCAGGGCTTCCAGGCGCCGCAATTGAGCTCCAGCTGCATGAGCCACTTTGTGCATGTGGCCTTATGTGGGTGCTGGGAAACGGAACCAGAATCATCAGACTTTGCAGACAAGCACCTTCACCACTAAGCCATCTCTCCGGCCCCAAAAGTTTCCCTGTTTAAGATACTTCTTCATGAAGCTTTTTGTGACTAAAGATTTCATTAACAATCACCAAAATGATGTGATTAAGACCCAACACGCTTTACCTTGCAGCCTGGAGGATTATGCATCTGAAGTGAATATGCTTTCCCAGTTCATCTGAAAGTTTTAATCGACAGATAAAAACCTCTGTGTGTGATATGTATGATATATATACATATATATATGATGTTCAACATGAGGTGTTGATACCGTCATACAGCAGTGGGTACAGAGCAATAGTCTGGTAGATGCATTATTGAGGGTTCGTCAAAGTGAGTATACCATGAAGTGTGCTTGGCCAGAAGTAGGTGGTGGGTCCCTCGCTTGCGTGGCTTCCTGATGCAAACCCGAGATGGGTAAGCAGATGTCTGAGGCTGAGGCCAGCACATCATGGCTGCAACCGTGGCAACTTTGCTATTAAAATAGAAGGTATGCAAACTAAGGGTTAAAAGTGCAGTACAGTGGACGGCTGAGAGTAGAGTACAAGAAATATTTAGACCACTGACATAGCCCTTCATTGTCATCATCAACTAGTAGCTACTCCTCATGTGAAACTTTCCCTGGGGAGATTCGAAGACACGTCTGTTCACCCCAGAGAGGGCACAGATCAAAGAACCACAAAGTTTTGGTGAACCAATGAGTTTATTGGAGTTAGGGAATGTTTCAACTCAGAGAAAATTGCTACACAGCACTGGCCTGTTTACTGCCCCTGTGACCTTGGGAAGGTCCTGTGACCTTGATGTTTCAGCTCTCCCAGGTTTGACCTCCCGCTTCCCTTCTCCCTCCAGGATGGGATAGTTCAATTTGAGGAATTTGCTATACAACATTGCTCTAATGTAGTAATATCTGCCATTCTTTTGTAACTGACAGTTCAGCGGGGGTTTAAATCATTTTTATGTATAAAATGATGGGTTTCATCCTGATACTTTTGTACCTACCGTAGCAGTTTTTAGAGCAGGATCACCATCAGCACCTGAGTAACACATTGTGCTATGACGTGGGGGCGGTTGTGCTGTTACTAGGAGAGAGGAATGCGCCGGCACCACTGTAAATCTCAAGGGAACACCATGCTATGCGTGGTCTCCTCATTCCATAGGGCATGGCTGTGTGTGTGCTCAGTGTATCAATTTACCATTTCTTTGTGGGAAGAACATTGCGTGTGTGGGTACATGTTCTGTGCTGTGAATGTATGTGTGTCTGCATGGGTGTGAAGGCCAGACATCGAAGGTGGGGGTCTCCCTTAAATGCTCTCTATCTGATTCTTTGAGACAGGGTCTCTCACTGAAGGTAGAGCTCACCAGTTCACCTCGAATGGCTAGCAGTGAGTCCTGCCTGTCTGGTACTAGAGACACTAATTGTGACCACGCCCAGCACTATACCCGTGTGCTAGGGGCTTGAACTCAGGTCCTCATGCTTGTATGGCAGTTCTAGTTAACTCCTTTCTAGTTTCCATCCAGCCTGTCTCATGGCCATACGAGTGATGAGAGCTTGACTCACTGGGTTATCTCACTTTGGCAGGAAACGTGCGACCATGAGGTGGCACAGAGGGTGTGCGTCCTTATCTTCCTGGGCTGGCAGGCCAGGACCGGGGGTGCTGCTGTTGGGCTTCCTGGTTTGTCAACCATTATTCACAAAGGCTCAGATTCTCCCAGACTGACACCAAATGACCCTGTGGTCTCACTCTTAGTTCCAGAGTAAGAGAAACCATGGGCGTCAGCGCAAAGTGCTTCTTTGTTCTGCTTGCGGCAACTTGAAAGACCAAAAGGATTTAAACTTCTGGACAAAAGAAATATCTGTAGCTCTCTTGGCATAAGTGAGAGAAGTCCAATTCAAACAAGTGTAAGCAACAACAACAATAGCATAAGAGGGGTTTGAGATTCGAGAATCTGTTTCCTTTCTTTTCTTTCTTATGTTTTGATTTATTTATTTAAAAGCAGAGAGAGGCCGCCGCTGCCTCCGCTGCCACTAGTGGAAGAAGGTGGCGGAAGGCGGAGCGGCGGACTTGGACAGCCAGCGTTCTGACATCGCCACGCTGCTGAAGACCGCGCTCCGGAAGGGGGATACCTGGTATCTAGTTGATAGTCGCTGGTTCAAACGGTGGGAAAAATATGTTGGATTTGACAGTTGGGACAAATACCAGATGGGAGATCCAAATGTGTATCCTGGACCTATTGATAACTCTGGACTTCTCAAAGATGGCGATTGATGCCCAGTCACTTAAGGAGCATCTTATTGATGAATTGGACTACATACTATTGCCAACTGAGGGCTGGAATAAACTTGTCAGCTGGTACACATTGATGGAAGGTCAAGAGCCAATAGCAAGAAAGGTGGTTGAACAGGGTATGTTTGTAAAGCACTGCAAAGTAGAAGTTTATCTCACAGAACTGAAGCTCCGTGAAAATGGAAATATGAACAATGTTGTAACTCGAAGATTTAGCAAAGCCGACACAATAGATACAATTGAAAAGGAAATAAGAAAAATCTTCAGTATTCCAGATGAAAAAGAGACCAGATTGTGGAACAAGTATATGAGTAATACATTTGAACCACTGAATAAACCAGATAGCACCATTCAGGATGCTGGCTTATACCA
>PVHP010003728.1:0-12505 GCA_004024765.1 Zapus hudsonius
TAGAAAGAGTTGCTTTTCACCATTCCTTTTTAATTATGCCAAAATCTCCCTGCTATTAGGGTGAGACCTCCTAGCTAAACCAACGACTTCCATTCTCCTAGCCCCTGGGCTAATGTTGTGCTTACCTCTACTAAAAGTAAATATTAATTCTAAAGTCTGGGCCACAGAAGGAAAAACAATTAATCCAGCTAAAGATAGACAAATTTGTACAGGTTCCTCATAAAAACCTAGGCTCCTATCAAAAGACTTCTTAACTTAAAATTCTTTTCCAAACAAACAGATAAGTCTCCTAATAGACTTCCTGAGTTTTCCTTGCAGAGCTTCCTCTTAAACTTCTGCCTTGTTCCAGGGAGACAGAATCACTTCCTACTGCCTTAAACTGTTATTTTAGTTTTACTGTCCCTAGACATGTGACTGGCACTCAGATTTCTCTCTTGGGCCTCTAGGGCGCACCCCTGCTCAGGAGCTCTGCCTGCTATCTGGCGGGCACCGCTCTACGACGCCCCTGCTGTCCATCACAGTTGAACACGCTACAACCCCAGCCCCAGACATCCTCCAGATTTAGTAACAAATCAGATTTTTCCCACCTCCCTGAATTAAACCCTGTAAAGGTGGTAGGCCGGCATGCACCTCCCTTTCTTTTCCTGGCTTCTCCTCTTCCTGAGACCCTCTAGTCCTTGTTCAGTGCAGCCTGGACTTCCCCCACTGTGCGTCTAGGTCCCCAGTTCCCAGCTTGGCTGAGTGGGGAGAGGAAACATAACCCTGTCTCTTAATCCCAGTCTCCCCGCTCATATCTGTCCTATGGCCCCTCAATTTACCATGTCCAGGTTCCCACTCTGGATCTGCCACGGGGGCGCTCGCTTTTCTCCAGCCTCCCTCCATGAGAAAGCACGTGGCCAATGCCAAGCGTGTTCCCCGGTCTTAAGCCCTGTTTGACCACAACTTTTCTTCAGTCTTGCTTCCCTTTCTAAGCTTCAGTTTCCCTAGCCTTCCACATAGACCTCAGCTTCAGTCTGGCTTTACTCTCTAAGCCTCAGTTTCTCCCTAACTTCCACTTTTCTGAAATATGTTTTCCACACAAATATATTCTAGTCTTCCTACCTAGGTCCCAATTCCCTTTAAATAAATCCCACAAGTTGTGATGTCTCCCTAAACAAACTCAATGAGGAAGTCAAGATTTCTGGCTGGGTGCATGGACTTTTGGGGATTATGTGTAACCCCCAAGAGTAGAGAAGGAAGCTGAGGTGAAGCCAGAGAGCTAGAAGGGTAATTAGCACCTAACTTCCTGCTGTGTGCCATTCCCCACCTGGGCTCTTCTCACCACAGCCACAAAGAACAATGAGGCAGCTCCAAAGTTGCAGGTCTGAAAACCCAGCTACTTGGATGGCAGAGGAAGTAGGAGCCCAAATTCAAGGTCAGCCTTGGCCACAGACTTAAGATACATGAATCTCTAGATCTGCAGGTTCAATCCCTGGACATAGACACACACACACACACACACACACACACACACACACACACACACACACCCCTCAGTTCACCAGCCAGGAATTGAGAATCCTGATTTCAGGCACTTCTGGCCCTACGGGGCCCCCGGCTCAGTAACTGCAGCACCATCAAACCTCCACACTCTTTACAAGAGTTAGTGTGATTGCACAGTGCCAGGACTGTTCAGGTCACAGGCCCTTCACAAGGGTTTTAGTGCAGCCCCAGTGTCAGGTCTGGTGAGAGCCACCTACGGCCCCCAGAACCTGGAGACAGAACTCAGGACAAAAGTAGATGAGGCTCCGGGGAGAGCACAGAATGGAGCCCAATGTCTAGGAACTGATATGAGATCACTTAGGCACTATGTTGCAGTGTCTGAACACAGAGATGAGGGCCTTAGGAGCTGGGGTCAGGAAGCCCTCAGGGACTCAGTCCAAAGGACAAGTGGCAAATGAGAAGCCAGGAGACAGTGTCAGTGGTACAGATGTGGGCTTACAGCTTCCTTCCTGGCTCAGCTCATTAGCCACAAACTCACCATTTCCAGCTTCTGGGTCATGCAGTGTCCTCCTTATGGTCCTATGGTTCGCTGAGCACCAGTGTGCACAAGGCAGAGCCTCCAAGGACTTCAGAGCAAAGACAGGTTGTAGTAGATCTCACGATGGAGGGCAGACTGTGGAAACCAAGACAAAGGCCCAGCAATATTAAACTACATCCCGGGAGACCATGACTCAAGATGTTCTATCTTTTCTCCTTCTTTAGTCACTCATTCATTTTCTGTTTTGAGACGGGATCCCACGATGGAGCCCAGGCCTCAAATTTAAGGAACATTCCGGAAATGTCGGACATTGGAACTACAGGTGTGTGGCAACATGCTAGATCATTTTTGCATATTTTGTGTAACTGGTACCATTCTATATGGTGTATTGTGTAGGGTTTCTTGTCTTTACAGAGGCAGTTTAGTTGCTCACTCATGGGACTTTATTTTTCAAAGCTCTTATTTTACAGAAACAAGTGAGCAAATGGTAGTTTCCACAGAACTCTTCTTCATAGCTTATATTCCCAGGCATAGTGTCTCGCATATATGTAGTGTATTTGTTGTCATAACAATGTATCACATTTAATAAGGGTGAGAAATAATGAAAAATACATCATTATTTACTGAATCAACACTTACATTCGAGTTCCCCCCTTGCTCTCTGTACTTGGGGAGGTTCTTACAAATGCATGTGCCATGTACCCATCATCACAGTCTTATATAGACATGTTTTCCTGTCCTGAAACATTACATGCCCTCCACATCCACCCACCATTATCAAAAAACAGCCTGGTAACTCCTTCTAGTTTTTAGTATTTCTTTGACTTCATTTTCCATAATTTTATTGTTGTTGTTTTCCAGGCATGATCTCACTCTGACCCAGGCTGACCTGGAATCACTCCATAGCTCAGGCTAGCCTCCAATTCAAGGCAATCTTACTTCAGCCTCCTGAGTGCTGGAACTAAAGGTGCGTATACCTGGCTTTTATTTTTTAAAGATGGGGTCTCGCTATTCCAGGCTGACCTGGAATTCACTATGTGAATTCTCGGGCTGGCCTTGAACTCATAGCAATCCTCCTACCTCTGTATCCCGAGTACTGGGATTAAAGGCATTCGTCACCATGCCTGGCCTCTTAGTATATTCTTTTAAGACAAGGTCTCACAATGTAGCCCAGTTTGACCTTGAAATCAAAGCAATCCTTATGCATCAGCCTTCTTAGTTGATAGAATGAGCTACTAAACCTGAGTGTGCTCGCTCTCGCTCGCTCTCTCTCTCTCTCCCTCTGTCCAGGATGGCCATGTCATGATCCCTCTGACTCAGTTTTCCAAGTGCTAGTATTACAAGTATCCTACTGTACCCGAACTAGAATATTTGGAGGAGGATTAAGTGTTGTGGCAAGGTTTCACCACACAACCTAGGCTAGCCTGATGATTTCTGAGTAGATCAAGTTATCCTTGAACTTGGGGCAGTCGACCTGAGAGTGGGGATGACGAGCCTGGGCCACTGTGCAGAGCCAGATCCTTCTTTCTTGCCCCATCTCCCTTCTCCAAATCCTAACCTTCATGGTGAATCCATGGGTCCTGGGCTGCGACTTCCCAAGCCAGAGCCTCCCTGGGTTCACACATGACAACTGGCTGAATATCCTGGTTGGGGGAGCAAGGCGGGCTCCTCAGAGCTTTCCATATCAGACCCCACCATGCCCTAACCAGGAAGGAATCACCTCATCTTGCAGACAAACTGGGGGGGGGTGGTACAGGGCAGGGCACAGAGTTCCACTGCCCAATTCTAATAAAGCAGCAGGCAGATCCAGCCCCATCTGGTGCCAGGGCCCTGGATCTGTGGACACAGGATGAAGATGCTGCACACATGCCCACTCTGCCAGGCAACTGTGCCAGAGGATTTACTGCTGACTTGCCAAACCTTCCCAGTCATCATGTTTTCATTCTCACTGAGGTAAGGAAGATCGGGTCCATAGGAAACAAAGATGCCACAGCCACTTACACAGATTGTCTCCTTGGGAAATGACAGTCGGCTTGCTTGGGAGGAGGAGGAGCACTGATTTCATGGGCTGGTGGTCCTTCACTGCTGAATAGGAATCATTTTCCTTGTCTTTGCCCTTGCTATTTCTTTCCTTCGCTTTTGTTCCTGTATCAGTGTCACTATTCTCGGGCAGGTGGTTGAGAATGAATGTACAGAGCTTGTGCTGTGTCAGGCATGCCTTGATAGCCACAAGCTTTTCAAGAATGACCTACTGTGTGCGTCTTTGTATTGGCATGTAGATCCCTTTCAGGATTCTCACACTAGGGACAGAGAACTAATTTTTTAATGAATCCATCCAACATGTCTTGCATGTTATTCGCCTCATGGATCCATTGACAATGTAACAGTTATTGTTAACATCAAACTGAGTCTGTGCTTCCGGCTCACAACCAGAATATTTGGTGGGACACATTGGAAGCTGATTAAACGTCTCTGTAACATCAACCATGTTGACTGTAACTGTCTTAATTCCATTTCCTTTGCCTTCAGCCTTGGCTATCAGACAGGGCATCTTGTAATGTCAGAACTGGTCTGACACGCTGCAGTTGACATTGACAGGCATTTTGGCTTATTAGTGACTTTATCAATAAATGAAGAAATCTTTTTCTTTTTTTTTTTTTGAGACAAGGTCTCCTTATCTCAAGATGGCCTCAAACTCTTATTCATCTGGCCTCTGCCTCCAAAGTACTGGGATTGCAGAGGTGTGCCACCACCCCAGCTCGGTGCTGAGTCCTGCCACTGTGCAAAGAGGGGCTAACTCATTTTGACTCTCACATCCACCACAGGGACACTCACTATACTTCATTTTAGATCTGATCCAAGCTTATTTTTCTCTTGAGACAGGCTTTACTGTGTAACCCAAGCTGACCTAGAATTACCAATCCTCCCAGTTCAGCCTCTTCAGTGCTGGGGTTACAGGTGAGCACCACTATGTCCCACTCAATGTAAACAACCTGATAGTGTCCTGTTTACAGATGAGGATCTGAACCCCCCCCCCCCCCCCGTTACATGTCCTGGCTGTCTGTCATCCCCTGAGAACTCAGGGTTCTCAGTCCCTCTAATGGCGGGAGCCAACCTCCACACATACCTGCCGTGTCCAACTGATCAATGTAGTCTGGGGTGGGCCCACAAGATGTCCACTTCCCATGTAGCCATGGGAGTAAGACTGATGCCACAATGCTGCGACTCAATCTTATATGCTGACCCAACCCATGGCTGAGCCCCAGATGAGCTGATTCTGCCCTGTGGCCGGCAGCCGCCAAGACCCCAGGGTGTGATAAAGGACTTGCTCCAAGAAGCCCACCTGTATTTACCCCTGGAGATCAGGCCAACATCAGGGGAACAGAGCCAGCACTGGACCTAGAGTGGCCATCCAATGATGGATGCAGATTGTGCAGTGCCTGGCCTTGGCCCAGTCCCTCCTCACTGGGGCTCCCCTTCTCTTTCCAGCTCTAGAACCCACACTCTCGCTCGCGCTTGTTCTGTAAGTGACTAAGTCTAACTGCATTCCTTTGTGCTCCAAAGGGAGCACTGCTGACCTGCCCACCCCTCCCTGCGCCAAAGGAGAGCAGAGCCTGGCTGCAGAGTATAATGTATGCTGTCATTCACTACAGATGCCCCCAAATTCACTGCCACGATTTCCCTAGTTTCCTCAACCAAACCATTCCTTCGTATACAGGAGGTGTTGAAAATTAAAGCTGGTTCAGTAACTGGCCTAGGACACAAATCAGCTGGTTAGAAACAGGATGCTGGAGCCACAGAAACCCAAGTTAAAAATCCATCTCCTCCCACGTCATGGCTAAGGGAGCAAAACTGACCTCGCAATGCTGGCTCAGCTCTTGTATGCAGACCCAACCGAGCCAAGGAGAAAAGAGAGAAGATGATGTCATGACTGAACTCCAGATGACCAAGGCAGGGAGTTTAGATGGGAATTTTAACTGAATTTTCATCAGAAGATGTGGAACTGATTAAGTTAGCCTATTCCCACTGGGAGCCTGCCCCAAGGTGAGTAGGCCCATCTTGTCTCAACTGTGTGAAAAACAAACAATAGGGCTGGAGGGATGGCTCAGCGGTTAAGGCACTTGCTTACAAAACCTAAAGGCAGGGAGGGGTTCAATGGTTCAATTCCCCAGTACCAACGTTAAGCCAGAAACACAAAGTGTATGCAATTGGACTTCGTTTATAGCAGCAGGAGGCCCTGGCACATCCATGTACTCTCTCCCCATCTCACCTCACAAAAAAAGAAAACAGTGTCATTGGGAAAAGTAGAGCATTATGAGGCTGGAGGATTGCCGTGCGTTTCAAGCTAGCCTGGACTACACAGTGAATTCCAAGCCAGAGAATTATACAAGGAGAACTAGCACTGGGGAAATGGCTCAGCAGCTTAAATACCTGTGTGCAAAGCCTGCCAGCCCTGGGTTCGATTCCCTATGACCACCTAAAGCCAGATGCACAGGTAGTGGAGTTTGTTTGCAGCAGCAAGAAACCCTGGTTCTGGCTCACCCATAACTCTCTCTCCCCACTTTCTCTTAAGTTAAATGATAATTACATTTATTTACATGTGTATTTGAGAGAGAGAATCAGTATGGACCCAGCAGGGCTTCCTGTAACACTGTAGAAGAACTCCAGATGTATGCACCACTTTGTGCATCTGGCTTTACATGGGTACTGGAGAATCGAACATGGGTCATCAAGCTTTGCAAGCAAGTGCCCTTAACCTCTCAGCAATCTCTCAGTCCCATAAATATTAAAAAGAAAACAAACTAAAAACCTTGCATGTAAGGTGGCATATACAAGGAATACATACGAATGAGAAGAATGAGGAAGAAGGTTTATCACGAGATGGAGACTGAGTCTTTGTGTCAAAAGTCTAAACAGAGCTGGCGGCGTGGCTCGCGTGAGGACCTGAGCTCAGATCCCCAGGACCCACGTAAAACCCAGGCACGGTGGCTCGTTCTTGTAATCCTAGCACAGGGGAAGTGGAGACAGGAAAAGCTGGGATGTGGTGGCCAATCTAGCTGAGTCAGTGAGCCCCTGTCTCAAATAAAGTCAAGTCAAAGAGTGATTGAGGCAGATGCAGGACTCTGATTTCTAGTGTGCATACTTACACACACACACACACACACACACGCACACATGTGCACCCACACAAATAGGAGCCCACGTGCACACCACACACACATGCAAAAACAAGTAAATGTTGATTAAAAAAAGTCTATAAAAGCCAGCAGGGAGGTATGATCCTGCTTCTGATCCTCCAGTCCTGACACTGCAGGGAGGCAGTGACTTTCCTGAGCAGCAGAACATGCTGGGATATTAGACGGCTGCAGGCCCTGCCTCTCCGCCTCTAGTGCCTCCTGGGTGTCCTGCTTCTCTCCCTTCACCTCAACCAGCCTGGTCGTCACAGACAGCTGCTTCTGCCAGGTCTACAGCTGGGGAAGGAGTAGGCCACCCTCAGGGGTTATATATGCTCAGACAGATAGCATGATTGATTCCCTGCTATTTTGTTTTCTTTTCTTTTTTTTTGAGGTAGGGTCCCACTCTAGCCCAGCCTAACTTGGAACTCACTCTGTAATGTCCCAGGCTGGCCTTGAACTCACAGCAATCCTCCTACCTCTGACTCCAGAGTGCTGGATTAAAGACATGGGCCACCACACCAGGCTCACTGCTATTTTAACACTCTTACTTTTGAAATAACTATATACACAGAATTGAAATATTTTCTCTATGTAGGCAATATTGACAGCAAATTTTTCTAATTGTTTTGAAATTCAGGTCTCTCAAGAACTCCTCAAGAAGTTTCAACAATATTCCAATTATAAACCCCTTTCCCTTCTCAGGTTCCCTGCCACTCTATCCTGCCCCGTTTCCTCCATAGACATTTCTCCATCCTCCGTCCGCAGACCTTGAGATCTCCTCCCTCAAACCTTCCTCCTTCCTTAGAGATGGCTTCTACATTCAGATTCCCTCTTAACTGAGTCCTTTAAACAGCTCTTATCGCTTATTCCTCAGACTGCTGCAGACTGTGTCCCCTCCCTCAGGCCCTTACTTCCTCCTTTAAACATTTATTTCCAGCCTGAGCCACTCAGGCTTTCTCTCAGACTATTATCTCCACCGTCATACGGTCTCCAAATCTGGGGATGTGGCCCCTCCCTCCCTCAGATGTTCACCTCACCCCGAAGACCTTCAGCTCCTGCCTCAGGCCACCACCTCCTCCCTCAGGTATGGGCCACCTCCCCAGAGACCAGGGAAAAGCTAGTTGTCTCCCATCCATGAGGCCCCTCTGAGGCAGACTTATCCTCTAGAAGAGTCTTAAAATGGGATTGGCTTCTCTGAGGTCCCATAGGAATAAGGTTATTGGGAGTGCGGCGTGACAAAAAAGTGGACTAGCACAGAACTATGTCTTCGGTAGTTTTGTAGTTTTCTTGAGACATGGTCTCACTCAGTTGCCCAGGTTGGCCTTGAACTCAGCTGTTCTGGAATATTCTATCCTTTCTCCTGTTTCACTCTCCTCAAGCCAGAATTAAAGGCAGCTTTAGGCCACTTCCACTGTTTTTACTTCAACAGGGCAATGAGAGATAAATCCAGACTGAGAGGGAAGAGTGAGGGCCTTGCAGAAAACTCCCTCTCGCACCCTGTATCCTGAGCTAACCATGCACATGGTGTGAGCCAGCCCAAGTCCTTTACCCAGACTGGGTCTTCATACCCACTTTTAGGATATCAGACAGGTACAATTGAGGATGCAGTGACAGAGATAAGGAGTTCAAAAGTGACAGCCAGGGTTGGTGGCTCACACTTCTAAATCCCAGTGCTTATGAGGCTGAGGCAGGAGGATTGCCATAAGCTTGAGGCCAACCTGGTCTACAGACTGAGACATGGTCTGAAAAATCAAACAAGACAAGCAGGGTGGAGAGTTAAGGGGAAAGGGATGGAGGGATGCATTCGTAGAAATCCAAGCGCTGACAGAGAACAAAGGAACTCTGTTTGTGTGCTGTGACAGGTCTGTACTGTATTCCTCATTCCCTGCCCTCCAATTTCCCTAGCCCCTGGAGTCAGTTACCAGGACACAACCCATGAAAATCCTGTCAGCCAGGGACTGTGGGGCTTGACCTCGGGGTAGAGACCAGAAGAGGTCACTTCTGTACTGCTTCCCAAGCTACTAAGCAACTGCTTTATGTCCCCAACCCCCTAGATTATTCCCCACAGAAGTCAGTCTGTATCAGCCCTTGAAGGCCTAGGGGCCTTGGAACCTAAATGTGGCCCGCTGGTTAGTCTGTGCCTCTTGGTTTCTATGTCTGCCTGTCTCGCACCATCTCTGCATTTCTGTCTCCAGGTCTCTTTGGCTGTTTCTGAGATTCCCTGGGTTCCACCTTGTGCTCCTAGGGCTATGGCCGGGAGTAGGGACAGTACAAGTGCTTCTACCAAAGCCCCATCTCTGACCCTACTGGAAGGCACGTGCAGGAGTCTGAGGTAGATCCAAAGAAGAAGAAAAGCATCAGGTACCTGTTCTGAGCTCCTGTCTTCACTGCCATAAAGGTCACACAACCTGCCCTGAAGGTACAAAACTGTAGTCCCAACTGGGTGGAAAGACGAGATAGTAGAAACCCAAATTAAAGGCCAACTTTGGACACACAGTGAGATTATGTCTATATTGGTTTCTCCACTGTGACCAAATACCCAACAGGAAGCTTTAGGAAGGTATAGGTCATTTCAGCTTACGTTAGAAGTTATAGTCCATCAAGTCAGGGAAGGCCTGGCACAGAGCTGGTCACAATGCATCTGTAATCAAGAAATCAAGAGTGATGAATACTGGTTCTCAGCCAGCTCTGTCCTTTTTAAGCTTTTTTTTTTAATTAAGGGAGAGAGAGAGAGTGTATGTGTGTGTCTGTGTGTCTGTGTGTACCTGTGTGTGACTGGGTGTGCCAGGTTCTACTGCCACTGCAAATGGACTCCAGATGCATGTACCATTTTGTGCATCTGGCTTTACATGGGTACTGGGGAATTGGTTTTGCAGGAACACGCCTTATAACCACTGAGCCACCTCTCCAGCCCTCTCTCCTTTTTATTATAGTCCAGAAGCTCAGCCCATGGAATGGTGCTGCCACAGTTAAGTTGGGTCTTCCCAACTCAATTAACAAAATCAAGAAAATCCCTCATAGAGCAGAAAGATTGTGAGAGCCGTAGTGAGGGAGAATATCCAGAGGCATGATGCCCCTGAGTAACAACATACTAGGGCCAGGAGAACCGGGCTGAATACTAGACTATCCATGATTCCCTGCCCCAAGGACTGACCCAGATGGCCCACGGAGGAGGATATCCAGCTGATTGGGGATGGGGAAGAGGGGCATTGGGGGACTGGGGATAACAACTCATCGTTTGCCCACTAAATAATGTAACTCATTATGGACAATTAAAAACAAAAGGCATGATGGCAGACAAGTAGCAGCCTCGCCAGGACTCTCTCCGTAAAGGTTTGATTTTCCAGCTAGGATCTAAACCCTGGACCCCAGCTGGCCCTGAACCCAAGCCTACTCTCTCCCAGCTCCGCAGCCAGCCCGGACAGGGTTCCCCAGCGGCTTTCTGCTCCGCAGAGGAACAGAGAGCTGCCCTTCCCCTACCCCAAGCTCCAGCATCGCCATTGTCTCCTGCTTCCCGAGCCCTTGCCAGCTGAGAACCTATCCCTCCTGGGAGGGCCCCCTCCCTCCAGTGCCCGATCCTTGGGTGCATTTCTCTCCACAACCCCCCCCCCACACACACACACACAGGCAGACGCGCTTCTAGGGCAAACTGACCTAGCTTGCTTCCGGAACTACACTCAGGACTGCAGCTGCGGGCAGGGCCAGGCCTCTGGCAGATACAGGGGAACAGCTGCCACTGCTGAGAGGGCAGAGGTCAGTTAAGGCTGGGACCACGTGCCACTACCGGGAGGGCACAGGTGACTTCCACAGGCACCAGGGACCATGTGCCACTGAAGGGAGGACACAGCAAAGCGGGCTGAACAGCACTCCCCAGGGTGCTTAAGTCCCACTCCCCTACCTGGATATGGGCAGAATCCAATGAAAAAAAAACACAGAAATCAAAGATGGAACTCCCCAACTCAGGACCCCTAGTCCCATTATGGAATAGGAAAGTGGCAAGGAGGTAGAGGCAGCAAACATACGATCCCAAAGAGAGAATAATATGACTCCTGACCACAACTGCAATGCAAACATGAAGCAGTTAATGGCTGATATGAAAACTATGAAAAAAGACATGAGATGAAGCTCACCAACTCAAGCATAGACTCCAGACTGAATTTAATGGAGATAAATATGAATGAATTCAGAAACACATTAAGTGAATTGAAGATAAATCAACTAAGGGAGGAGCTAGACAATCAATTGATTAAATTTGATGAGGACTTTAGAAAACTTAAAAATGATTTTCAGGAATCCCTAGGAATCCCTAGGAAGGATTTGAACTCCCGGCCTAAGAGGCGCCTCGCAGTGTTGTGAGTACAGCGTGATCATCAGAGTTACAAGACCTGAATGTAGTGAGAACTATGGACTGTGAGGTTTGGCTTACGAGGGGGAGAAAGAACTTGGTCAGGACTGTGCCAGAAGCAGTTTGCGTGAGAGGCTTGCTGTGTTCTGCCTGCCTGTGTCCTGGAAACCTGTGCAGGGTTGCTTTTCGTAAAGATGGACTGGTGTGAGCAGATGAAGATGGCAGAGAAAGAAAGATCTTTGGGTCGAAACTGCTGCCCGTTCACCTGCAATTGTTTGAGAGATGACTACCACTGAGATTGGGCCAGCTGGTCTGCATTGGAACAACAGGAAGAATGCGGACTCTTTGAAGTAAGGGGCCTGAATGCTTTGATCCCCCCCCCTGGATTAACAAGTTGGTAGCCCACCTGGTTCTGTGGAATGGAGATTGGTTAGAAAGAGAGGGTCATTGGATTTGCAACACAGTTTTGTTTTGAAAAATGGCCATCGGCGTGTGAAGCAGGTGTGCAAGGTTGCCTGCATGGAGCCTGATGGAGCCATGAGGATGAACTGTGGGTTGCAATGGAGACCCAAAGAATTCCAGGACTATGGATGGGTGCCAAGGCGAGCTGCCAGTACCGGATGATGTTTTCCCGTACTGTGAGTAGCCGAGCTGGAGGGGCGGAATTGAATCTCCAAGAGACTTGTGTTATTGGTTAAGAATCATTGAGCTTGGAGTTAGAGATTGATGGTGCCCTGTTTGTCTTAAATCTTGTATTGGATTTGTCAATCTGTTTTTGCTGTGCCTCATGTTGTGCATTGTGAATGTTCTGTGCCATTATGGGTTTATTTTTGGCTCAGTTGAAAGCTGCGGGGACTTAAGAGTTGAGCTGAACATATTGTGCTTATATCTTGTATGATTATTAGTTTGTGGGGGCCAGGGGCGGACTGTCATGGTTTGATACAGGTGTCCCCCACAAACAAA